>ML103727.1:0-43783 GCA_003697995.1 Taxidea taxus jeffersonii | reverse complement strand
CCCGCCTGCTGCTCTGCCTACTTGTGATCTCTCTCTCTGTCAAATAAATAAATAAAATCTTTTTTAAAAAATCCTATTTCTCTAAGTACTTCCACAGAAGCACAGATAAAATGTGTAGAAGGACTCAGATGGGAGCAGGTGGGGACCAAGGGTGGTAAAAAGCCCTGGTTTCTGCAGTTGAATATATGTGTATTATTTGTAAAATCAGAAATTAATAAAATTTAAAATGGGAAAAGAAATATGCCCCCCCCCAAAAAAGAAGTATGGCCCAAGTGACCTCTACTCCCCCAGCTATACCCTGGTAGCTAACCAGTAGACCCATGAGTAAAGGGAGGTTTCAGAGTGGTTATTCAGGGCAGAGGAGGCAGAACTGCATTGTCCTAGTTCTCCTTCCCCTGAGTGGCCCTGCAGGACCTACCCTCAGGTTGGGGGTTCACAAGAGGAGCCAGCTTGGCGGGAGGGAAAGCAGAATTCACCTCTGTAACTTTTCGGCCCCTCTA
Source organism: Taxidea taxus jeffersonii (assembly GCA_003697995.1). Taxonomy (NCBI): domain Eukaryota; kingdom Metazoa; phylum Chordata; class Mammalia; order Carnivora; family Mustelidae; genus Taxidea; species Taxidea taxus. The sequence continues at coordinate 43,283 of ML103727.1, read as the reverse complement.
TTTCTAAGCCCTAGAGCAGCTGAACCCTGATCCCCAGTTTCTCAGGCAGAAAGGCCAGACCTCCCCCGCAATGAGACATGAGCCACAGGGCTCCTCTTTAACCCACTTCCCACCCAAGCCAGTTCTAAAGCAGGCCCTGGACTGCCTGGCTATTGCGCACCTGAAGGGAACATCAAAACTTGAGTGACAAGGAAATTCCCAAAAAGTACATAAAAGTACATGGGTTTATTAAGCCATGGCTATCGGCCCAGGGCTCTGAGAACTCATGGATTCTTTCTGAACCAAGGGGGGGAGGGAGGGAGGTAGAAAGAGGATTGTCAATGACATTAGACATTAAAAGGCATCGTCCTCATACCTGAAAACACTGTGCACCACTACATATGCCAGAAGAAAAAAACATACTGACATCAACACTCAAGAGAGTTAGCTTCCAAGTCAGCCTCCCATTTCCATTGGTTCAGGCTGAGGAGGCCAGCAGGGGCCCCACCCTCTCCTCAGATGGACAGACAACAGCTGGTCTGGTCACATCTTCCGAAATGCTTGACCACAAACTCCGGGAGGCAGCCTTCTCCAACCTCCAGCCAAGGGCTTGGGTTTCCAATCAGCCTTCCTTTTCCTTCCCATAACTAATTTTAGCCTCCTTGGTTGTCAGAGTGGAACTGAAATAGTCGGCAGAGGAACATTTGCAAACAAGAACACGAGCTCACCTCACAAAACACCTCTGCTCCAGCCGAGAGGCTGACCAAAGATAAGTCCCATTGTGTGGCAGGCCCGGCCCCTAGAGAAGGTCCCCTGGGAGGAGGGCCGCACATCTGCCCAGTGGGCCAGGCTGTCTTTCCAACACCTGCTCCCAATAACCACATGTCCATGAAAGAAAACACCCAGCTAGAGCTGCCAGTCCCTGAGTCTGAAAAAGGCACATATATGTGTCCAGCAAGACCGTAATAACCAGGGCAAAGTCTGGGGCTGTTCAAAGGCAGGAAGCCATGATTGATCCTGGGCCAGGAAGAAGCACAGCTCACCCCCAACCCCTATTATCAGCACAGCTGACAGAGACATCACTGAGAAACTTAAAACAGAGACTCAAAAGAAGGCAGCAGCATCTCCTCTCCCCCATTCCCATCCTCACCCCCAACTTGAGCATCCAGGAGCGGGGCCACCAGGTCCTCAGGAAACAGGCCCCTCTGGGCCAGGCTGGGCCCCAGTCTGGTGGAGAAAGACCAAGAAAAAGAAGCCCCAAGGGGGTGGGTGTCTATTGCAGAACAAAGACTGAAGAGGTAGGAAGGAAAGAAAAAATAAAGAATTCCGAGAAGGCAACAAGACCGAACCAGAAGTGCCAACCCCTTCCAATAAACAGGGACACAGCAGTGGTGTGGAGAACCTGGAAATGCAATCGATGGGGACTGTGTCCTCCCACCTGAAGGGCCCAGTCTGCAATCAGGTCCCAGTGCAGCAAGCTGTGCCTTGCTGAGCTCGAGATTAGAGAGGAGCCCCCAGAAAGCCCTCCCTAGCAGAGGATGGAGTGGAGCACAGACACGAGGCTGCCCACCTGCCAAGCCAGCACATGCACCCAGAGAGACCAACCCCCTGGGTGAGGGCCGCCAGTGCTGGCGACGGCGCTGCCCAGCCCACCTCCCAGGGCCTGCCCGCAAACTCCCAGAGGCCAAGGTGGAGGCCTGCGCCCATACCTCGGGGGAGAGGCTGCCTCCCTGCGCTGGCGTCCCCGGGGCGCCAAGCAGCCAGCCTGCTCGAGGGCAGGGGCATGCCCACGTCCTGCTGCGGCCTGTCGCTGCTCTGGCCAGCCTCAGCTCCCAGCTGCAGCTCGGGCGGCTCCCGGGCGGGTAGCCCCGGGGTTCCAGGCGGCGCAGTGGCCCCGGCAACATGCACTGCCCGACATTCTGCGCGAGTGGGAGGGCAAGGCCCCCCGTGCAAAGCTCAAGGCAGCATGCAGAGGCGAGTAGGCGGGTAGGCAGGTGGGCGGGTGCGGGCAGGCAGGCTGCCCAGCCACCTACGGCTGCCACCTCCTTGAAACCCGAACCGCTTCTGGGAAAACTCAAGGACGCCAGGATTCTCCTCGCTGGCTGGCGGAGGGACCTCTGAGCCGCTCATTTCCAATCAAATTCTCAAGACCAAGCAGGCTGAGCAAGCAGGGATCTCCCAGGCTTTGAGGAGATTCCAACCTGCCACCCTGAATCCAGGAAGGGGGGTGCTGTGAGCATTAGCCATAAACCCACCTCCCACAACTGTCTCTGAAGCATGGGAACACTCTAGCTTGGAGTTCTCAACCTGAGGTGATTTGCAAGCCCCTACCCAGGACATTTTTGTTGTCACACTGAGAAGTAACCACTAGTATTGAGAGAACAGAGGCCAGGGATGCTGCTGAACATCTTACAAGGCACAAGACAGGTCTCCCCACCACCACCTCCAAACACACACACAACAGAGAATCATGGGGTCCAGATTGTCCACAGTGTCAAGACTGAGAAACCCTGTCCTAGAATGAGGTCTGCCCAGCCAGGACCCTGCCTGAGAACTGTCTATCCATTGTCATTCTCAAAAGTATTCCCACACCAGCTCCTCCTCACAGCCCCCAAATCTCCATCCACAGTAACGGGCCAGTATCTACAAGGGAATCTTAACTCTTCACTCGATATCCCTTGGTTTCCAACTACAATACCCTGAGCTCCCAGGCAGGGGCTGAATGCATAGGCCCTCCAGGGAGGGCTGCCTCTAGGAGGAGAAAAAGGAGGGGAGCAGGGCTGGAATGTAAACACTACACAGGGATCACAAAAGGCAGAAGTAAATAAGTCCCATCCTGCGGTTAGAAGCAATGTGGGAAGAAACCCAGTGCACCCCCCACCAAGGGCAACAAGTTGCCCCTCAGGCCTGGTACAGTGACTACATGTAGGGCAGCCAGGACTTCCGGAGTCCAACGCAGGGGGCTACAGGCTCCTGGTATCAGTGCTAAAGGGAAAGTGTGCATGCACAATACCTGTCGTGGCTCTCACACGCATGTGCTCCCTCTTTATTTGTATTCACCTAGGGGAAGAGTCCACAGCTTTCATCAGATTCTCAGAGGAGCTCACAATACAAAGGTCCACAGTACAGAATGGGCACCCTTCACTGGGCTCCCTGAAAATTCCTTAGCTGAAGTGCCAGGAGAGGTCCAGGTGCTATTTGAGGATTCTCCATGCCCAGAAAGACCCTGCAGAGTAGTACACCAGAGGCCCACCCAAGCTGTGGGAGGCTGTGAGGTCCCAGGACTTGTTTATTCACACAGCTACAGAGCCTGGAAGACTGGGTGAGTTTCTTGTATCATTTAGCTCAGAAGAGCCTCTAAGAGATAAGAATGACCACTCCTCCGGAAGGGCAGCCCAGCCAGCCAGCCAGCAAGGAGTATCCAGCAGGTACAAGGAGAGGGAGCAAAGGATGCCTTTCCCTGGGGGATGGTACCAGTAGCCCGTGGCTCTGAGGTCTGTATCCCTGACAGTCATCACTACAACAAGCCTGAGGGTCACCTCACTCATCATACACACACACTTCTCTCCCGAGGAAACACACAACATCTGTGGATCAGAGAGTATCCAGCCCCTGAGGACAACTTGGGGCAAAGCTGGCAGTACCTGATGGGACAGACAAGAGTCAGGTCCTCCTCCACCAGTGGCTCCTGACACTCCACTCAGAAAGCATACACCCCACGCCCACAGGCCCTAATCTGAACCCCAAATACAAAGACAGATGTCAGAAGTTCTAAAGAGACCCACAGAAGTGTGTCTAGAATGTCCATTGCAAGGCAAGAACCAAATAACTTATTTCACAAGGATACTGAGCCAGGCACAGAACACCAAAAACTTGCAGAACTAACTGAACAGTGATCCTGTAATAGATACCATGTGCCATTATTACAGCATAAATTCCCCCTTTTCTTCTAGACTTGTACCATCCAATAGAGTAACCACTAGCCAAATGTGACTACTGAGCACCTGAAATGGGAAAGTCTGAGTTGACATATTCTCTAAGTTTAAAATATACACTGGAAGGGCGCCTGGATGTCTCAGCCATTAAGCATCCGCCTTTGGCTCAGGTCATGATCCCAGAGTCCTGGGATCGAGTCCTGCATCAGACTCCGTACTCAGAGAAACGCCTGCTTCTCCATCTCCCACTCCCTCTCTCACTGTGTCTGTCAAATAGATAAAATCTTTTAAAAAAATAATAAAATAAAATACAACTGGATTTTGATGATAGTACAGAAAAATGTAAAATGTCTCATTAACTGTTTTAATACTGATTACATGATGAAATGATTACTTGGTATATATTAAGTTAAATAAACATACCATTAAAGTTAATTTCACTTTGTTACAGACTGAATGTTTATTTTTTCTTGTTTTATTTAAATTCAACTAATTAACATATAACGTATTATTGGTTTCAGAAGTATAGACTGAATGTTTCTATGTCCCCTCAAAATCCGTATGTTGAAACCCTAACCTCCAATACGATGGTATTTGGAGCTGGAGCCTTTGGGAGGTAATCGGGGTTAGACTGGTTCATGAGAGCAGGGCCCTCAATTTGGGGTTAGTAGAAGAGTTAGAATCATCTTTCTCTACCTAACCCTCCAAACACAGAGGAAACGGCACACGAGGCTGCAGTGAGAAGACAGCCATCTGCCAGCCAGAAAGAGGGCTCTGACCACAACCCTACCATACTGGCACACTGATCTCAGACTTCCAGACACTAGAGCTGTGAGAAACAAATTCTGTTATTGAAGTCACACAGCCTATAGTCTTTATTTATAGCAGCCCAAATAGACTAAAACTGTTTCTTTTTCCTTTCATTAACACCACTACAAAATTTTATGTTATATACATGGTTGATGCTGCACTTCTGTTGGACAGTGCTCTCCTTGATCCTCCTCCTGTGTGTGCTGCAGGTGATGAGGTACTTCTAAACAAAGTCAAAACCTTGAAGGAAGGCAATCCATGAAATCGAAGGAACAGGAGGGTCAGCTCTCCCCCTCTATGGTCCTGGGGCAGCTCTTCCCAGAGCGCCTCACAGGTGAGGACAGTGGCCATCAGGGAACTGCCTGTTGTGGTCACAAGAAACACCCAGCCACCCCACCTTCCTCTCAGGACAGGAACATAGGTCCTTGGATTCCAGTCTAGCTCCAGCTGCCTCACTTCGCAGAACACACTGCTCAGCACTGCCCAAGCCACGTGGGGGGAGTAGTGGGAAAGAGGGAAATAAAGTCCTTCCAGGGGCCCAATCCCACCTGTCCTGCCTCTTCAGGGAGGGAGATGAGACTGGTGAGATGAGATGGAGACAAATTAGGATGAGGGTCCGAGATCTGAGGCTGCCCTGTCATAGAAGGTGGTCCCCTCTGCAGGCTGGGGCTTGGAAGAGCCCAGGACCTTCAAGAGGGATCTAGACAACCAAGTGGGCTACTGCGTGTCTATTAAGTCGGTTTGCACGGCCCTATCCTCTGAAGAGCAATGCCTTCCTTTCCCTTCAGAAGCATCTCAAAGCAGCACTTAAAAGTGAGAGTAATGAGTTCAACAACACCACTTTGTTTCTACCACACCGAAACTGCTCCAAAAGAGCCGTAAAGCTCCCTCCTACACTATGCCCAAGTACCAATAAGGGGGTCTTCATCCCCTCCTCCCTGTGCTCAGGCTACGTAGCTCCAAACTCCACACAGACAACTCACTTGTTTTGGCTGTAGACAGCTAAGCCACGCTACATTAAAAGGAGGCCTAGAGTGGGGATGGGATGGGATGGAAATTCCCCCACCGCCACCCCGCAGGAGCGCGGGGATCCCTGCCCCGCCCCTGCACGCCAGGCCCCGCCCTTCACGGGTTTCCCAGACTCCGCGCTGCTGCAACTGCGGGCAGCAGGGGACCCGCGCTGCATGTGTAATGGGGGCTGGGAACAAAGACGCGCAGGACCCAGTGCCCCGGCTTCCGCGCACCAACCGCCCCTGGTCTTCTCCCTAGAGCCTCAAAGAGCGGCTCCCCACACTTCCCAGGTCTACCTGGAGCCATCCGAACCGGGGTGCGGAGCCCAAAGCTGCGCACAACCCGAGTTGGGCGCGCCCCAACACCGCTAGAAGAGGAAAATCACTGCTTCGGCCTTGGGGAAAAGCGCTTTCCCAGCGGGAACTCCGCGTGTATACACCCGCACCCACACACGCTCAACCACAGGCACGCAAGCTTAACACTAGCCCTGCCGGTCACCCATCCCGGCCACGTGCCTCCCAGAGGCACAAACGGACCTGTTAATTTTCCTTCGCACCCCACCTCCCTTCTCAGGAGCCCTGAACAAAGCGGTCCTTCGAGGTGACCGCACCTCGCGTCCTGGGGCAGCCGCAGAGAAAGCGGGCGTAGGTGGGAGCTGGCGCCAACCTCCCGCATTGAGGGGAACACAAGGCAGATGCCGGTGGGACGGGGTGCAGGGGACTCCTCCTAGCTATGTGAAGCAACTCCCTTCGCTTCGCAACACCTAGTGGCTCTGAGGGTCGCACAGTCCTATCCCCAGCCCTCCCTGCACCTACGATCTCGCCACCCGGCTTTAGATCTGGCCACCTTCTCCACCCTTTGGTTTTCCTCTCAATCTCCCTGGGTTCCACGCGCCCAAGTAGCCTGAACCCCGACCCTGAGGTTCTGGATCCCGGCCCCGAACATGGGGTCGCCAGGCCGCCAAACGAGTAAGATCGCCCCCCCAAGATCGGCGAGCACGGTGCCCAGCGCGCCCCCAGTCCCCGCCCCGGGAGGGGCAAGCTGGATGCAGGTGGCGCGACGAGGAGGCCCGCCCTTTGTTGGTAAACACCGCGCGGCGCCGAGACCGGCCCCGCGCGCCCTCCCCGCGCCCCCCACGCCGCGCCCCGTCCTTACCCGCGCACAGCGATCCCCAGAGGAGGGCGAGGGCCGCCCAGGGCGCCGTCATGTTCCGCGGCGCCGCCCCGCGGACACCCGGAGCCCGCGGGCAGGGCCGCGCGGCGCTCTCGGGGCGCGCAGGGCCCAGCGGCGGCTGCGCTCTTCTTCCCGCTTCTTCCTCAGGTCTCGTTCCCCGCGCGCTTCCTGCGCCTTCGTCCCCGGACAGCGTGCAGGCTCCAAGGGCCGGGCGGCGGGGCCGGGCTCAGGGCCGCTGCGGGCGGTGCAGGCTGCGGCCCGGGCTCCGGGGCGACGCGGGGACCGGGGGGCGGCGGCGGGGCGCGGGCCGGGGCGCGCCCGACTCAGGCATAGCGCGGCGGGGCTGGGCCCGGGCCCCGGGCGCAGGGGCCGAGTCCGGAGGGGCCATGAACGGGGGGGAGGGGGGGGGGGAGGGGAGCTGAACCGAGTCCAAAATGGCTCCTGAGCCGCGGCCGCGGAGCCGAGCCAGCGGGGAAACCCGGATGTTGGATACAAAGAGGCGGGCGAGCTGGGCGGGGAGGGGGAGGGGAGGCGGGCCCTCCGGCCGCGTGGTCCGCGCCCCCCTCAGGGGCGGTGCCCGGGAGAAACAACAACAAGGAGGCCCCGCCCCCAGCCCGCGCCCTCCGCCCTCCGGGAGGTCGCGTACCACTTCGGGACTAGAGGGCGAGACCCTGCGAGCTGGCAGAGGTGGCGGCGGTGGTCTCTGGGACCCGGTGGGCGCCGCACCTGTGATTCTTGCTCCGTGCTAGAGCCCACCCTCCCGAACGCACTCCCCTGCGATGCGGGCGGGAGTGGGTGGACAGTCCCCGGACTCGCCAGGTTTCCCCTCCACGTCTCCACTTCACCACCTTTGAAATGGGGGTCAGTGTGAACCGTGGGAAGGTCGTGTCTTTCGTGCTGAACTAATTGGCAGAAAAGTCTATCTTTTCTGAAATGACAGGTAGTCATCCACGTCTGCAACCCTAACACACACACACACACACTCTCTCTCTCTCTCTCTCAAAGGTATCTGGGCATCCTGGAGTTGGACCCACCTGTGTGAGAGAGGGCACTGAGCCCCTCCCAGCACAGCAGCTGGTGGAAAAGGACAAATGGCAACTGGTTTCCCCAAACTTACCCTTGTCCTCAGCACTCCCACCGCACCCCACCCCACCCCTGCTTCAGTCTGTACCTTCAAAACTGTTCTCAATTGCCTCCAGTCCACCCAGTTGAAGATCTTGTCTGGCAAATGGTTCTGCTGTCCTCTTCCCCTGCCACGTTCCTCCTCGGGGCCCCTTGTTCTTCATCTAAGATTCCACTCTCCTTATCACACAACCAGAGCTTGGGAAGGTCACGAAGGGGCTCCCAGCCAAAGAGGGAAACCCCATCACAACTCAGGGATGATGTGCAGGATCCTTGGATACAGAAATTGTACCCTGGCTTCTCATTACTTGCCTCTTTCTTGGAGCAAGGTAAGAGCAGGGCAAAGGCTGCCAGGAAGGAGGCGGTGCCTGGAAATCGGAGGTATTTCACTTCTCTAAGCCTGTTTCCTTACGCAGAAAGTGAAGAGGTTAGATTCCTCTGCTTTGCATTTTCCAAAAAGCAGAAACCTTATTTAAACAAGATATTATGTAAAAGTCCACCGTACAGAACGAAACTGCCTTGATTGATGTTGAAATGAGGGCCCACCACCCCCCAGTTTCAAAAAGCATCAGGAACATCCGGATAGTGACCCCAAAGTGTGGTGTCTTTGGAGTCACCACCCAGGAAGATTTGAGTCTCTAAAGGTCCCTTCCAGTTCTGGAAAAATCCTGTGGAAAAGGACAGCACCTCCTTGCCACAATCCCTGTGTGGGCCTTTTAACACAGGATTGAATGCTGCTGTGTGCTGAGCAAGAAGCAGTGTAGTATAGGATCCCCTGGTGGTTTATCAGGTATTTGGGTAATCCTACAGGAGGCTGTATGGATAGATACATGATGGCAGGGGGAGCAACTCCATATTCAGAATGAGTGGCTTTTCTAGAAAAGATAAATCACTGCCTTCTCCCTGCTGGAAGGTAGCAACTATAATCCACTGTGGCAACAATTAGATTGGCTGGTTCCTCTCTTCTACTCCACACCAGGATAGGTATCACAATGACTCAGGGCGATCCAAGTTACCAACATATCTGTGTCTTCCACCTTGATGTCTTGATGTCTCTGGGAACTTCAAATTTGTATACCTAACTGCCTACTTGACATCTCTATATGACAGCCTATCAGCCATCTCCAACCTGACCTAGCCAAAGTGGAGTTCCCCATTTTCACCGCAAATCTACTTCTCCAGTTGTCCTTCTCTGAATCAATGGCATAACCAAACAACTAGTCACTCAAATCAAAACTTTATGAGCCACCTTGATTTCTCCCACATTCAGTCCATCAGCAAGTTGGCTTCAAAAACATATCAACCACCAAGCCACATTCTCCATATATACCATAGCCACCCACCCTCTCACATCTGGACCACTGCAACAGCAGTGAACTGGAAGGGATTATAACTAGTCACCTGCTTCCATTCTTGCCTGGTTATATAATACAACTTCTATACAGAGCCTGAAATGATCTTTTAAACCTGGAACTAGTATCACATTACTCCCTTCCTTAATGGCCTCCCATGGCTTCCTGTTACAATGCCTAATAAAACTTTACATAATCAACCCTTCTTTCTCTCCAACTTCCTCTCCACCTCCCCACTATCCCCTGACACACTGGTGTGCTTTCTGCTCCTCAAACACATTAAGGTTGTTTCTACCTCAGAGCCCCTGCAATCCCCACTGCTACTGCTACCTGACTCTCTTGTAGAGCTGAAATCTATGTTGCTGAGCTCATGAGATTAGCCTGTATCTCAGCTACCATTTTGTTCATGAACCAATACTAGGCTGATAGGGAAAGATGATGTGGATATCTGAAAATCAAGTTTGGTTTGGGTTTTCTGTTCTTCTGAACTACAAGAACATTAAATACCCCATTTGGTATCAGAAATGAGGTAACTGGAAGCTGAAAGGCAAAAAAAAAAAAAAAAAAAGTCTACTATAAAACTTACGGCAGGGTGTTCTGTCATTTAGGAATTCTATTTTTAGGACCATTCTTCCCCTACTCCCCGCCCTGCTCAATGGTCAAAGTCAGAGACCAAGGAATTGGGAAGAAACAATGGAGCATGGCATCCCTCAGTATTAAGCTAATGGGAGAAATGGAAAATTATAGCATTAAAATATGACTTGTTATCTGAATTGTTATAAGGCATTATATTGTGAAGGTTAAATGCATTTATTTGTCAAGATAAACTCTTAAAATAACCACAACTTTTGTAATTTTACTCTGAGAACTCTTCATTAAAAAACAAAAAAAAGTGGGGACGCCTGGGTGGCTCAGTTGGTTAAGCGGCTGCCTTCGGCTCAGGTCATGATCCCAGCATCCTGGGATCGAGTCCCACATCGGGCTCCTTGCTCGGCAGGGAGCCTGCTCCTCCCTCTGCCTCTGCCTGCCTCTCTGTCTGCCTATGCTCGTGTGCTCTCTCTCTAAATAATAAATAAATAAAATTTAAAAAAAAAAAAAAAGTGAAGGGGCGCCTGGGTGGCTCATTGGGTTAAAGCCTCTGCCTTCTGCTCAGGTCATTGTCTCAGGGTCCTGGAATCGAGCCCCACATCAGGCTTTCTGCTCAGCAGGGAGCCAGCTTCCCCCCCAAACTGCCTCCCTGCCTACTTGTGATCTCTCTGTCAAATAAATAAATAAAATCTTAAAAAAAAAAAAAAAGTGAAGTGGCCCCAGCCTCTCTCAGCTCAGTGTTTAAAGATATGCTATAGTGGGTTATTATTATGAGAGATATAGGGTAGCATATGTTAGAATAGTGGGTAATTTAGTTACAGCAGTACCACATTAAATGATTTCAGAGGGTACTATTCACCCTACATAATGGGGGTGAGTGCATAGTTTTTTGGCAATACAATTTCCCCCAAACTTAGTAAGCTATCCATTTATTTCCAGTCTATTCTGTATGCCATCAATGTTCAAAGTTATTTCCTAGGGGTGCCTGGGTGGCTCAGTGGGTTAAGCCTCTGCCTTCAGCTCAGGTCATGATCTCAGGGTCCTGGGATCGAGCCCCACATCAGGCTCTCTGCTCAGCAGGGAACCTGCTTCCCCCTCTCTCTCTGCCTGCCTCTCTGCCTACTTGTGATCTCTCTCTCTCTCTCTGTGTCAAATAAATAAATAAATAATCTTTTTTAAAAAAAGTTATTTCCTAGACAATTCTCAAACTGTTTTATTTCTTTTCTTCCTATCTTCATATTTCTCCTTACACTCTCTCTCTTAACTTACTGGTGACCACACTGAGGTCAACTAAATTTAACTGGGTTGGGTAGGAAGGTCTCACAAATAGAATAGATTACACTGTGATAATGGAAAATCCTCAAATCTCAATGGCTTAAAACAACCAAATATATTTTCATTCATGCTACCTGTCCATTGTGAGTCACCAAGCAAGTTATATTCATTGTAATAACTCAGGGATACAAGCAAATGGAGGTTACATTTTGATACATGCTTCTACTACTGCAGTGAGAGAGGGAAGGTAAATTATATTCAGGCTCTTAAAACTTCTATCAGATTCCAGGAAAGCAGTAGCTAGGTTGGTGGCTGCATAGTTTTTGAATTCTTCCATAATTCTCACAGAGCAACTGCATGGAAACAAAAACAAAAAACAGAAAACCCATGAACATTTACAAGAAAACTAGGTGACAAGATTTCCCCCAAAACACCAAAAATACAAGCAAATGGAGATAAACTATGAACTAGCAACAGCAATGCAATCTGCATGGACTAGTATCTATGCAAGGGGAACCTGAGGAATGCAGCAGGGCAGATGACGTTCCTGAGAACAACAGAATCCCCAGATGGCTAAGAGAGATTCATCGGAAAGTATGGTTCAATAACTTAGTAGGTGAAACTGGGATGGGCTTCCCCAGTCCAACCACAAGTGAATGCAAGGAGACTCTGGTAAGAATAGAAAGAACTGGAACAGTTTGTCCCTGTGAACTTTTAAAACTAATTAGCCAGGGACACCTAGGGTGGCTCAGTTGGTTAAGTGTCTGCCTTTTGGCTTGGGTCATGATCCCAGGGTCTGGGGATCAAATCCCACATCTGGCTCCTTGTTCAGCAGGAAGACTGCTTCTCCCTCTGCCTGCTGCTCCCCCTGCTTGTGCGCGCTCGCTCTCTCTCTCTCTCTCTCTCTCTCTGACAAATAAATGAAATATTTTTTTTAAAACCTGATTAGCCAGGCTTCTGTTTCAGATCAGATTCCTACATTGAGGGGAAACTGCTAGAAATGGAATCAAAATTGAGCTGGATAAGATTTTTCTTCCAGTCATCACATAGTAACTGGAATGGCTTTTGCCCTTCTACCATAACAAGAAAAATGGACAAGATATAGGAGGGAACTATTTTTGGACATTATACAAGCTGTAAGCCCTGAGAGAAGAGAAACAAAATGAAGGGAGCCTTATGATTGCCCCTGCTTTCTGCCTGGAGACAAATTCCAGTCCACAATGCAGGAAGCATATCCCAAGCAGAGCCTGGAAACCTTGCAGAGTTGAGAAAAGAGAATGAGTTTGAAGATGGAGAAAGCTACAGCAAATTTAAGAGCAAATTTTATTCTGGCAGAATACCAGAGAGGAGGGAATTACATAAAGAAAGCTGGACATCTGCAGAGGAGTCTCCTTGTGTCTTTTCCTGAATTCTGAGTTATATACGCATACAATGAAACTCCATGGGGTGAGAGAAAGAAAGACAGAAGCTGAATAGCTCCAAGAACTCACACAGGAAAGGGAAGTTTTTATAGTTCTAACCATCCAGAGTGGAAAGTCCTCATTAAACATCCAAGACCATCAGAGTGAAAACACAAAGGGTCATTCCATAGTAGTGGAGGTAAACTAGCCAAAAATAAAGACTCCCCCTATAAGTCCACAATAGCAAGACTTGAATTGATCCAACTGATACATAAGCAATTTAAGTATTTACCAGACAAAAGTTTAACACTTTAAAATCGAATTCAACAAATTCTGACACTCTGCAATAAAACATTAACAATGCCCAACATCTAGAAAAAATTTTCTAGACATGGAAAAAAAAAAGGAAATTGTGACCCATTAGCAGGAGAAAAATCAGACGATAGAAAAAGAAGACAGAGATGATGGAATTATCAGTCAAGGATTTTTTTAAAGCTATTATAAATATACTGAAAGATGTAAGGGAAATATGAACATAATGAAGAGAGAATGAAAATATTTCCAAAATGGACTTCTAGAAATAAAAGAAGTGTAGTATCTTTTTAAAAAAGATTTACTAGATGAAACTGACAGATTAAGACACTACAGAAAAATAAGATCTATGAATTTGAAGACATAGCAATAGGAACTAGCCAAATTAAGTATGGGGAGAAAAAAAGACTAGAAAAAAATGAACAGAAACTCTATGCCCTATGGAACAATAACAAATTGTCTAACATGTCTAACTGAAATCCCAGAGAATACAGCAAAAGTATTTGAAGAAATAATGGCTAAGCTTTTTTCCAATTTCATGAAGACTAGAATCCCACAGATCCTAACAGCTTAATAAACACCAGGGAGGATAAACACACATCACATCACATCACATCCTGCAGCTAATATGCATTTTATCATAAAAAAAGAAAAGAAAGTCATCTCCTAAGATCAGGAATAAGGCAAGGATGATTGCTCTTCCTACCTCTATTCAACATTATACTGGATGTTCTACCCATTGCAACAAGGCAAGAAAAAGAAATAAATATTGGAAAGGAAGAAGTAAGACAGTCTTTTTTTTTCCCACAAATGACATGCACAGAAAATCTTACGTATTCTTTTTTTTAAAGATTTTATCTATCTATCTAGATATTTATTTATTTATTTGTTAGAGAGAGAGAGAGTGCACAAGCAGGCAGAGTGGCAGGCAGAGGTGGAGAAAGAAGCAGGCTCCCTGCCAAGCAAGGAGCCCAATATGGGACTCAATCCCAGGACCCTGGGATCATGACCTGAGCCAAAGGCAGCAGCTTAACTGACTGAGCCACCCAGGCATCCCAGAAAATCTTACCTATTCTATGAGTGCAAAATACTATCAGAGCTTATAAGTGAATTTAGTAAGGTAGAAAATACAAGATCAAACAAAAGCCTATTTCTATATGCTAGCAATGATACCACAGAGCATTTCTATAAGCTAGCAATAAACAATTAAAAATGAAAAATCCTTACATCAGCATCAGAAACATTAAGTATATATGAATGGCCAATAAGCACATAAAGATATTTGACATCACTAGGGAAATTATTGGGGAAACACAAATCAAAACAATGAATACCACTTCACACCCACCTAGATGGCTATTATCAAAAGCAAAAAAACCAAAACAAAACAAAACCAGAAAATAACAAGTGCTGACAAGGATGTGGAGAAATTAGAATCTTCGCACATTGTTGGTGTGAATGTAAAATAGTGCAGCTGCTGTGGAAAATAATATAGTGGTTCTTCAAAAAATTAAACATGTGGGGTTTACACACTGGGTGGCTCAGTGTGTTAAGTGTCTGCCTTCAGCTCAAGTCATGATCCCAGGGTCCTGGGATCGAGTTCTTGCTCAAATTGGAGCCTGTCTCTCCCTCTCCCGCTCCCCCTGCTTGTGCTCTCTCTCTCAAACAAATAAAATCTCTAAAAAAATTAAACACAGAATTACCATATAATCCAACAATTCCACTTGCATGTACATGCCCAAAAGTACTGAAACCAAGAACTTAAACAGAAATTTATACATCAATATTCACAGCAGCACTATTTGCAGTACGCAAAAGACAGAAATGACTGGACTCGAACATCGAGCAGCCAATGAATTGATAAATAAAATGTGGAGTACACATAAAATTATTCAGCCTCGCTGCATGGATGAACCTTGAAAACTCTTTACTAAGTGAAACAAACAAGACACAAAAGGACACATGTTGTCGGATTCCACTTACAGGAAGTATCTATTTTGGGTATTCATAGAAGCATTCATAGTCAGAAAGTGGAAGAGTGGCTATCAGGAGCTGGGGGAAAGGGGATAGGAGTTGTAGTTTAATGCTAAAGAGTTTCTGTTTGGGATGATAAAAAAGTTCTGGAGATGGACAGTGGTGATGGTGGCACAACATCGCGAATGTATTTAATGGCCTTGAATTATCACATAAAAATAGTAATAGTAAACTTTATATATATTTCCGCACAATTACAATATACAATAAAATATACAATTACAGTGACAATATACATAAAATCGTAAACTATGTATATTTCTGCACATCTTTTTTAAGATTTTATTTTTTTATTTGGCAGACAGAGATCACAAGTAAGCAGAGAGGCAGGCAGAGAGAGAGGAGGATACAGGCTTCCCGCTGAGCAGAGAGCCCGATGCAGGGCTCGATGCAGGGCTCGATCCCAGGCCCCTGAGATCATGACCTGAGCCGAAGGCAGAGGCTTTAACACACTGAGCCACCCAGTTGCCCCTATTTCTGCACATTTAAAAAGCACTTAAATAACAATGAATTTAACAAAATCCATGTAAAACATGCACACTGAAAATTTAAAAACTTACGGATGCCTGGGTGGCTTAGTTAAGCATCTGACTCTTGCTTTCAGCTCAGGTCATGATCTCAGGGTGGTGAGACTGAGTCCTGTGTTGAGCTCTGCATGGGGCGTGGATCCTGCTTCTTAAGATTCTCTCTCTCTCCTTCTGTCACCCTCCATTCTCTCTCTCTCTCTCTCTCTCTCTCTCTCTCTCACTTGCTCAATAAAAGAAAAGAAAGGAAAAGAAAAGGACAGGAGAGAAAAGAAAAGAAAACTTAGCTGAGGGGAATTAAAGCAGCAAATGGAAGGAAAGAAGTAAATAAAAATGGCCCATGTTTGGGGAATCAGTACACACAGATCTTCCTTATTCTTCTTCCTTGTGTACCATAATCCATCCAACTGGTCCAATGTTAATCAATATTTTTTTCCAAATATTTTGCCTTATTAATACTTTCACAATAAATGATCCTGTATAAATGTTTTGTATGTTGGAGTTCTGTCTGTACGCAGATTCCTAGCAAAACTGTTAGATCACACTCATATTTAGTTTTGTTACTTGTACTCATACCAAACTTCACAGCCTTGGTGACAGAGCATTTTATTAAACTTTTGGATGTTTGTCGATTTTATAGGTGAGAAATGATATCATAGAGGAGTTGGAGCATTTTTAAAAATGCTTAAAAATGCTTATTCATATTGTTTCTCTGCATATTTTGTTGTTTGTTGCTGACCATTTTCTCTTTTTTAAGATTTTATTTACTCCTTTGTCAGAAAGAGAGTGCACAAGCAGAAGGAGCAGTAGGCAGAGGGAGAAGCAGGCTCCCCAGAGCAGGGAGCCCAATGCAGGACTCGATCCCACGACCCTGGGATCATGACCTGAGCTAAAGACAGATGCTTAATCGACTGAGCTGCCTAGGCATCCCTTGCTCATCTATTTTTACATGTGTTTTGTACATCTATTTTTATACCTCTATTTTAAGTATTTTAACTTTTTTGTAATTGGGCTCTTGTCCTTCACAACATATCCTTTTTATTGATTACATATGTCAACACTACTCTTTTTTATATTAAAAAACTATGTTCTGCTACTTTACTGGATTTTTTTAGTTGCATTATTTTTAACATTGATTCTCTTAAGTTTTATCTCTTCCTTTCCTATTCTTATGCTTTGGTTTTCTCTGGTCTAATTGCACTGGCTGCTACTTTAATACACTATTAAATAGTAGTGGCGGTGGTGGACCTCCTTGACTTATTCGCTTCCTCACCGAGTCTCTCTCTGTCAAATAAATAAATAAATAAAATCCTTTTAAAAAAAGGAATTCTTTTTAACTCTTTAATTCTTTTTTAAGGATTTTATTTATTTGAGAGAGAGAGATCATGAGAGGGGAGAAGGTCAGAGGGAGAAGTAGACTGCCCATGGAGCTAGGAGCCCTATCTGGACTCGACCCCAGGACTCTGGGATCATGACCTGAGCCAAAGGCAATCACTTAACCAACTGAGCCACCCAGGTACCCCCCCCCCAAAAAGAATTCTTAAAAAAAAAAAAACAGATTGATAGGTAGTTCCTTATTTTGTATAATGGTTATGAGGTTAGGTTTTGTAGTAGTTACCTGTTGTTAAAATAATGCCTCCGAACAAGCAACTGGAAGGCTTGAGGCTTACAACAGTAAAAAGCTTACTGCTCATGTGACTGCGGTGATTCTGATATGGGCTGGGCGAGCATACACATCTGTAGTTCAGCCAGTTGTTGGCTAGAGCACCTGCAACAACCAGGCTCTTTCCATGTGTCTGTCACCTTCTCATGTTATCATAGTAATGCTGTTCTTGCAAGAAACAGAAAACTCACTCATGCAAGCTATTTCAAGCCTCAGCTTGCAATCTCATTTACTGCTGTGGCCCAAGCACGCCACACAACCAATCCTGAGTCCGAGTGGGAGAGCATGGCAAAGTTGTGCAACAAAGCATACGGACACAATGAGGAATGTGGGGGCGTTTCTGCAACTATCTCAGTTTTCCCTCATGGCCAGTTTACACACCATTCCCATATGTAAAATATGCACATTCCCATCCCAAAGCCCTGCAAGAATCTCAATCAGGTTTAGGATTTCACAATCTAAGTAAAATCTGGTTGTGCCTACTCTTTTTTTTTTTTTTTTTTTTTTTGAGAGGGAGAGAAAGCACATGCTTGTGCACAGTGTGCGCTGGTGGAAGAGAGAGACAGAGAATCCTAAGCAGGCTTTGCACCCAGCACAGAGCCAGATACAGGGCTTGAACACACAATCCTGAGATCAAGACCTGAGCTGAGATCAAGAGTTGGACACTCAACCGAGGAGCTACCCAGGTGCCCCTGTTTGTGCCTACTCTTGATCCAAAGACATATGAACCAAAAAGTCCAATTATTTGCTTCTCAAATAACCAACAGAAGTGGGTGGAAACAAGTGCAAGACCATCATAAAAGCACTATCATTTGGAAAGTGTAAGGATGAAAGCATATAGCAGTCACTTGCCCACAGCAATTCTAAAGTCCCACTTGGAATGTATAAGCGGGTCCCCCTGCTCTAAAGATGGGGAATGGTTTGTGATTAAGGCTTCATTCCTTAGATGTATGACTTATCACTGCATAGTAGTAAGTAACTATTGT
The DNA here is from genome assembly GCA_003697995.1 of Taxidea taxus jeffersonii. Taxonomy (NCBI): domain Eukaryota; kingdom Metazoa; phylum Chordata; class Mammalia; order Carnivora; family Mustelidae; genus Taxidea; species Taxidea taxus. Next base: position 25,119 of record ML103727.1, on the reverse strand, counting down.
TATAACCATTCTAACCACAAACTTAGTGGATTAGAACAATATCCATGTATTATCTGAGTTTCTGTGGGTCAAGAATCTGGATATGGTTTACCTGGGTCCTCTAGTCCCCTGCTTCAGAACCTCTCACAAGGCTATAATCAAGATGTTGGTCAGAGCTGAGGTCTCATCTGATGCTTGACTAGGGAAGGAGTCACTTCCAAATTCATGCAGATCCAGCTGCTTGTGAATTGCTGGACTGAGGGCCTCAATTATTTGATTATCAGAACAAATTATAGACAGAAGCTGCTCCCTTCCCTGCCATATGGGTCTCTCCATAGGGCAGCTTTCTTCATCAAAGGTAGCAAGGGAGACTCACTAGAGCCTGCCAGGAAGATAGCAGTTATAATCATAGGTAACATAATTATAGAAGTGACTCCCCATCACCTTGGCCATTTTTTATTAGAAGGGAGTTACAGGTCCTGCACACTCAGGAGGTGAGAGTTACACAAGAGTGTGAATACATTACAGGCCATTTTAGAGTTTATCTGCCACACTGAAAGTGGCATCCAGTCCATCGTTCTCCATGGCTCCTGGCTTCACCCTCTACATCCTTCACTTTGCATTCCCCTCCTTGAACACTTCTGAAGAGGGCGTTAGAAAATATGCCTTCTGAACAACTTCCTCAGTCTGCTTCCTGTCCAAAGAAAGTTGGGGGCCCAGAGGCTTTTTACATGTAGTCCCTTCTACTCTAGGTTGATGTCACTTTTATTAGTATAGCTCCATAAAGACGTTCTGTGGATCTTCTGTGTCTGATCTGAATCCACTCTCTACACCAAAAGCCATACCCAGTCATTTTCAGATTGCCCTCTGGGCTTAATCACTGATACTTTAGTTATCAGGCTACTGTGGGACAAGAATCTTATATTTCCTGGAAATCATTTTAATCAACTGGAAAAGTCTATTAGACAATGCCTTGATTCTTTCAGAGGTCTTAGCAAAGTGTCTTTCAGCCCTTGATTTTGTTTTTACCTAAAGCTGTATCGTAAGTCTGATATCTTTGTAGGCTTAAAGGGATGGAGATGGGAAAGTTGTTGTTCTAGCACCTTCACATTCCATCTAAATTGTACTTCAAATCTGGCTAGTTCTTTTCTGAGTAATAGTCAGCTGACATTTTCAACATTCTGCCTAGAAATGTCTTTTCTCAAGCCCAAATGCTCAGGAGGTACATTTTCTATCCTCCAAGTTATCACAGGTGCTCAGTTTCTGTGCATTTTTCAGCCCCCTAAAATAATTTTCTCACCATTTTCCCAAGCCCCACCCAGAGCCCAGCTCCAATGTCACAGATACTAATTTTTTTTATTTGGCACCAATTTGTGTAACAGTTATCTATTACTGTGAATAAATCACTTTAAATCTTAATGCCTTAAAATAATAAACATGTATTTAACTCATTAATCTGTAGACTGGTGATTTAGGTTGGACTTGGCTGGGTAGTGCTTCTGGTCTCACCTGGACCCATTCACATGTCTGGGATAGTCAGTTACCTTGACTGACCCAGGATGGGCTTTGGTCAGGCAAGGTTAGGCACAAATAATTCATAATAAAGGCAGAGAGCAAAATGAGAGGAATCTCAATTGCATAAGGACTTCCCAAGCCAATGCTTGCACCTTATTTGTGAAAATCCCGTTGACCAGACTTGCATGGCTGAGTCCAGAGTCAGAGAGGGAGGGCACAGCAAAACTTCATGGCCATATAGACATAGGGGTAAGTGGAGAATTGGGGCTTTTTTGCTACCTAATATTAGGGATCAATGTTATATTTGCTTCATAAAAATTTGGAAGTGTTTCTTCTTTTCCAGCATTCTGGAATACATTATGTAACAAAGGGATTACCTGAATGATGAAAGTTTGGTAGTATCCTCCTGTGAAACAATCTAAACTAGAGCCTTTTTCATCTTATAGCTCTTTGATAATCTTTTCTTGTTCCCTTATGAACTAGAAAGGCTTAAACTTTCTCTACTGGAGTCATTTTAGTACCTAAGGTCATTACCATTTCATCTAGGTTACCAAATTATTTACAGAGTTGTACAAAATAGTCCTTAAAATTAAAATTTATTTTGTTTTAATGTCAAATTTTCACTAGTATTTTTACTTGTGATACTTCTACTTCCTCCCCCTTTTACTTAAGTTAGCTAATGGCTTGTCTCTTCTGATTGTTTTTATCTTTTTAAAGATTTTTTAAAACTTGAGAGAGAGAGAGAATGCAATCAGGGAAGGGGCAGGGGGAGAGGGATGAGCAGATGCCATGCTGAGTGCGGAGCCTGATGTAGGGCTCTATCTCACAACCTGAGATCATGACCTGAGCCGACACCAAGAGTGGGACACTTAACCGACTGTGCCACGCAGGTATCTCAGTTGTTTTTCAAATAAGCAAAATGCTCTTCATTAATTTTATTTTTTCCTGTTTTCCTAATGTGTGATTTTATCACTACTTCTTATATCCCTTTTGGTTTGTTTATTTATTTATTTATTTATTTGCTTTTGAGTTGTATTTTTATTTCACTTGGGTTTTTTTTTTTATCAATGTTACAGTATTTTTAAATTTTTGAGTATAATTGGCATGTGTGATAGTATTTTAAAGCTATATTTCACCTATCAGTGCTTTAATTATTTCTCACAGATTTAACTATCAATCTTTTTTTAAAAGCTCTGAAAAAGTTTGGTTTATATTTCCCCTTTGCCCCAAGAGTGGTTCATAGAAAGTCTTTCTCCAGGTGAGACTTAAAAATACATATTTTATTCATTTCTCATTTTATTTTATTTTTAAGATTTTATTTATTTATTTGACAGACAGAGATCAAAAGTAGGCGGAGTGCCTGGAAGAGAGAGATGAGGAAGCAGGCTCCCCGCTGAGCAGAGAGCCCAATTCAGGGCTTGATCCCAAGATCCTGGGATCATGACCTGAGCTGAAGGCAGAGGCTTTACCCCACTGAGCCACCTAAGTGCCCCCATTCCTCATTTTATTGCACTGTGGTTAAAGAAGACTGTATTGTCTCTATTTTGTGGAAATTAGATGTTTTCTTTGTGATATAATAAATGGCAATTTTCTGTGAGAATAGGTATATCCTCAATTATGTATTAGTATTCCTTATTAAGAGATGCAAAGTGCAATATATATTCAGAAGACATACAAATTCTTTTGAAATCTATAGGTGAAATCAAAGAAAATAATTTAAAGTTGAGAAATGAAATAATTGAGCTGTAACATTGGTAACTAATATACCTTCATTGTGAATTGTGGTTTTTAGCATTATAGTGTCCTTCTTTGATTTAATTTTCTCCTGAATTCTACCTTTGTCATATATCAATATTGTAATCTTGCTTTTTGTGATTTGTACTTGCCTATTAAATTTTTTTCCATCTAATTTTTAGCCTTTATGGATCAATTACTTTAGATGTCTCTTGTAAATAACAGATAATAGGATGCTGGTTTGTAAGCAAATCTGAACTTTTTAAAGTTTTTATTTAAATTCCAGTTAGTTAACATACATATACATGCTAACTTATACATAACTAATACTAGTTTCAGGTGTACAATACAGTGATTCAACACTTTCATACATCACCCTGGGCTCATCACAAGTGCACTCCTTAATCCCCATCACCTCTTTTCACCCATCCTCCTACCCATCTCCCCTCTGATAACCTCCGGTTTGTTCTCTATAGTTAAAGAGTCTGTTTCTTGAGGCACCTGGGTGGCTCAGTCAGTTAAGCATTTGACTTTGATCTCAGCTCAGGTCTTGGTCTCAGAGTCATCAGTTCAAGCCCTGCACTGGGCTCCATGCTGGGTGTGGAGCCTACTCTAAAAAAGAGTCAGTTTCTTGGTTTGCCTTTTTTCCCCCTTTGCTCATTTTTGAACTTTTTTTTTAATAGATGAGTTGAGCCTTTTAGTTTAGTAATTTAACTCTATGCTTGTTTTTTTATTTACTAGGTATGGTGCTACATTCACTGCATTCTTCACTATGTGATTTATTGCTTTTATTATTGCATCTTTGAGCATTGAGGGAGATTTCTATCTTTATTCTAGTAATTATCTTTGTACCTTTTCATAATCCTTTGTTTCCTTTTTCCTAACTTAAATCGCAACTGTTCAGTTTGTCAACTTTAAATGATACTCTTTGTCTTGTACAAACTGCCTTTGCAACAAAGACCACTTTGTACTGTCCTCCTCCTCTCCCTTTTCATTTATTTCACTGTTACTTCTACCTTGTCAAAGAATATCATTTGATACTATTCTAACACCCCATCTCCTCTTTCATTTTGGTTTTAGATCTTAAACTAAAGATACTCAATGCTTACCACCAGTCCTTTTGCTGAAGTTCCCCAAACATCTCCTAGTTGGTTGAAGCTTGTCTTGAAGTAAGATCCTGAGGGGTTATGAGTACAGTATTTTCCTGAGCTCTCACATGATTAAAATTTATACATATTGGGGCTCCTGGGTGGCTCAGTGGATTAAAGCTTCTGCCTTCGGCTCAGGTCATGGTCTCAGGGTCCTGGGATTGAGCCCCGCATCAGGCTCTCTGTTCAGCAGGGAGCTTGCTTTCTCCTCTCTCTGCCTGCCTCTCTGCCTACTTGTGATCTCTGTCAAATAAATAAATCAATAAATCTTAAAAAAAAAAACCGTATACATATCCTTGATACTTAAAGGACAGCTTAGCTTGGTACAAAACACTTATTCTTAGTTCCTTTTTTTCCCTTTATACTTCTTGAAAATGTTGCTCCATTGCTACTTGCTTTTTGAGAAGTCTGATGCCAATTTGACCCTTCCTTTGTAAGAAACTAGCTCTTTTGGCCCAGAGGGATTTTTTTCCTCACCTTCAAAATTTAATAGTTTGCTAGGATATTCATTCTGGGTCAATTTTTCTATGTAACAAAGGGGCCCTTTCAAGATAAAGATTTAGGTCTTCTTTTTGCTTTTTCAGAAATTTATCCTGGGGCAGGCTTTTTGTTTTAAGATTGTATTTATGTATTTGTCAGAGAGAAAATATGCAAGCAGGGGAACAGTAGGCAGAGAAAGAAGCAGGCTCCCTGCTGAGCAGGAAGCCTGATACAGGACTTGAACTCAAGACTCTGGGATCATGACCTGAACCAAAGGCAGACACTTAACAGACTGAGCCACCCAGGCGTCCCTCTCCTGGAGCAGTTTTAACTACTAACCAATTCCACTGTCTTCTTCTTTTTTTTTTAAGTATTTTATTTATTTATTTGACAGACAGAGATCACAAGTAGACAGAGAGGCAGGCAGAGAGAGAGGGAGGAGGAAGCAGGCTCCCTGCTGAGCAGAGAGCCCCGATGCGGGACTCGATCCCAGGATCCCAAGATCATGACCTGAGCCGAAGGCAGAGGCTTTAACCCACTGAGCCACCCAGGTGCCCCCACTGTCTTCTTTTTTGGTAGCTTCTGGGAGCTCCAATTTTGCTTGTGTTACTTCTTTACCTATCATTTTCGTTCTGGACCTTTTCAGCTCTTTCTCTGTATTTTTTGCTCTCTTAGCTTTTGTCATTCCCAACCTCTATATGCTTTCCTATACTTGTAGTCATCTCTATTTTTATTTGAATATGTCATAATTTTGTCTTCATATCTACGATTATTTTAATTTTTTGCTCAAATTGTTTCCCAACTTGGTCATTTCTCTCTTCATAAAATCCCGCTGCTTTTTCATTTTTAGTCTGAGTTTTCCAAATTTTTTTCCAAACTGTGCTATCTTTCCTATCCACAACTGTTCCAAACTTTATTTTAGAGTTCATGTTGGAGGGTTGTCACGGTTTACTCTCTTTTGTTCTTTTTTTTTTTTAATTTTTTTTTAAGATTTTATTTATTTATTTCAGAGAGAGAGAGAGTGAGAGAAAGCATGAGAGGGGAGAAGGTCAGAGGAAGAAGCAGACTCCCCGTGGAGCTAGGAGCCCGATGTAGGACTCAATCCTGGGACTCTGGGATCATGACCTGAGCTGAAGGCAGTTGCTTAACCAACTGAGCCACCCAGGTGCCCTCTTTTGTTCTCTTTCTTTTGGAGTACTTCCTTGGCTTGAAAAGTTATGATTCTCACTTTGTTTTCTTCCTGTATTTGTATTACACAGTGAATTCCTTGTTCTATTTATGTTGACATGCTTGCAATAACACACAACTCTTTGGGGACAGAAGTAAAATGGATTGATTGAGTGGCTTTCTCTGTTTCTTGGTCCAAGAGAATCTTTTTCTATTGGTTAATGTTGTAAAGTGTCTTCAATAAGTAATGTCTAGGAACTAGGGGTGGGGAAGCTGTCCATTTTCTTCTGAATCTTTGACTTGCTATTGATAGGCTGTTATCTTCAGCTTTCTGCCTTCTTTTCCCTCTTCACCCACCAAGCCTGCTAGGGGCATCGCTTCCTTTCAAGATGACTTCATCTCTCTCAGAAGAGATGCCGCTAGTCCCACTCATTTTCTAAATCTCTTCCTTTGACGTCCACCTATCCACTGCCTTGATTGACTGACCGGTCTCAGACCCAGTTTGCAGCACTTTTCCACCCTGGGTGGAAACCATAAGTAGTCTGGTTTAACTGAAGTTCCAATTCAGGCAAGGGCCTGCAGCAAAGGTAAAACTGGGGGGATCCTACAGGAAGTAGATCACCCAGGACTTTATCTGTACACTTTTGTGATAATGTGAGCACGGAATATAAGAGCCCAAAGTAAAACAGGAGGGAAGGAGAGAAAGGGACTGCTTTAGGAGTTAACAAAGGAATAACCAAACTCAGCTTGATGACTGATCTGACATGGGAAAGGGGGAGGACATCTGCATTTGGGGTTTGGGTTCCTCAATCAATGGATGGATGAACAGTGGTGTCAGTTCACTGAAACAGGAACATGAGAGGAGGAGGTTTGGGGAAGGGCAAAGGAAGATAAGTGGAGTCTGAAGTGCTCCTCTGAGTGAGAATTCTGATAGACTCCAAGGAGAGTGCCGGATGGAAGCAAAGATCGGTGCTCCTGGCATATAAGTAGTGGCTGAAACCCAAGAAGAGACGAAATCATCCAATAAAAGAGGACAAAATGGGAGAGAAAGAGGGCTGAGGATAAAAATTGGGGGCCCAGCAATGATTAAGGACTACACAGAGCATTTTTACCAGTATGTAAGAAGAAATGGCAGATCAGGAAAGCAGGAGAAAAGTTGCAGAGAATGACTATCAAAAGGAAGGCAAGCACAGAAATAATTACCGTAATGGATTAAAATACATAAAATATATTAAACATATCCTACTGACACTAAATGTAAAAATGTAAAAATGTATCCTACTGACACTATTTGCTGTTAGATGATGCTTATTTTGAAATTATTTTGAAAACTGGTGAACAGTGGAAACAATCTATTAACCCAGACTCTCCTAGCTCTTTTAGGTAAGTTGATAGGGAATGTCTCTCACATAGAAGAATCCTGGGTAAAGGAAGAGGAGTAACAAGACTGCATCCCTAGTGAACTAATGGAGCTAGGCATGAATATCCCTCAAACGAGAGAAAACCAGACATATGTGCCTCCTGATGGAAGAACACACCACTGCCTTATGAAGCTGTCTGACATAAACAGGCAAATAATCATCAGATCAAGCCTCTAGGTCAGTGGTTATGAACCAGGGGCCATTTTTTGTTCCTATCCCCACCAGGAGGTGACGTGGCAATGCCTAGAGACATTCTGGATTGTCACAACCTGGGAGGGCGTGCTGCTGGCATCTGGTGGGTCAAGGCCAGTGACCCTGCTGCCACTCACAACCAAAACTCATCCAGCCCCAAAGATCAATAGTACTGAGGTTGAAGAGCTCTGTCTTAGATCCAATCACCAATTTATAGGAAATACAGAAGATAGAGAATACATTAAATGACAAAACAGAAACAGAATCAATGAAATCCAGAATTAGAGAAATTCTTCCTGAAGGAAAGGAGGGAGGGAGGGAGGTGCTACCCTGTATCACCGGGGAGAGGACCCCTGCAAGTGGTCTGGTGTTCTAGGGAGTAAGGCAGCCTGTGGGTAGAGCTGATGGGAGGGGACAGGGAGCTTGGTCACTCGGCCTGTCAAGCTTTTTGGGTGAGAGGCAGTGAGTTACAAAAGGTAGGCATGGAGAGTGGGGAGAGAGGGAGAGATCACAAAGGATGAGGGAGCAGATGCTGGAAGGTGAGAAGGGCACAAACTTGAAGGGGTGAGCAAGGGGAAGACAAGAAAGGAAGCTACTAGGACACTCTTCAGACCCTGAAATGAGGAGGGAGGCAGCAGCTGAGGAGATCAGTTTGGGGTCGGGGGGAGGAGGATGGACTGCAGGGTCACAGTATGGAGGGGGCGGATGGCTGTGGGTTACAGTTTGAGGAGGAGAAGCCAAGGAGTCAGAGTTGGGGAAGAGGTTGCTGGGGTCGGGATGTGGGGGATAGCTTTGTCTCCACTGTTCACCCGATTGAGGTCTCTGTATCAGCTTTAACTTCTGCATTTGAAAGGGGGAAAAGTCATAATTTTTACTGGATATATCCCAGACTCACTGCTTTATCTTGTCCCCCAAGATAAAGGACAGGAGAAGACAGAGGCTTTCCTGCCCCAGGCACAAGGGCACAGAATCAGAAGCAGCCCATTTACATTCAGGAAGATGCGCTAAGGTGGGTTTCAGATAGTCCCAGGCAGGGCGGGAGCACCTCGAGGAGTCAGACGGGCAGGCAGAGTCACTTAGGACAGGGAAGAGGATCCCTGCTGTCCAGAAGGAGCACGTCTCAAAGTGGGATCCGTAAGCCTGGGCAGGCAGGGTTAACAGGGCTGCCTGGGCCTGAGGAATTCACTCTGGAGGCCCCCGGGTCTGGGACAGGATTCTCTGCTCAAGTTTGGCGTACTGTGGGAGAAGGGCCTCGTAGACCTGGAGGGGCAGAAAGAGCAGTTTAGAATGGGGAGGGAGAGGTGCCTCTCATCTCTTTGAAACTTGCAATTTTAAAATTTAGCATGCCATTTACTTGCAATTTAAGTGTTTGTGCTGGGCAAAAGAAAGGAGGCATCAATTCACAAAAGAGGAAAAGCTAGTAGTTCCCAAACCTACAGCTTAAGATTTCTAAAAAAATGCAAACCAGGACCAAAAAATTTGTTATCAAATCTACAAAATGTTTAAAAATCCTAGTGAAGATACCTGGAAATGCCATCTTGCTGCACAGCTGGTGAAGTTGGTGGTGCAACCCTTCTGGAAATCAACTTGACTGTACATCAGTATTAAAGGGCTCAAAAATGCCCATAGTCTTTGGCCCAGGTATTCTACTTCTACATAGCTCTCCCAAGGAAACCATCCTAAATGTAGGGTGCCATACCACTAACTGTCCAATCTCCTAAGACTACCATAGGCCACACACACCCTGGAGCTCAAGGTACAACCAGTACAGTACACTGGAGAAACAAACTTGAGTGAAAGATGACGGTAGTGGTCCTTATAGCAGTTTGCACAAGTGTCCAGGAAAGGGTCTCCCTGCCCCCTATGCTATAGCTCAGGTACAAGGAGGAGAAATACAAATGGTACAGGTGCAAGAAGCACCCTGGCTTTGAAACCTCATGGCCCATGGGAATATCTCTTATAACAACTCCACAGGCAAGACACGTGCCCATGAGACGTCACTGGGCTCAGGGAGGCCCTAAGTATGACTTCCCATCAGGAATATATGTTTCCCCCCCTTCAGATGCACTGCTGCACTTAAAGGCCATTTTTACATCGGCAATGTTATGTAGTAATACTGTTGACATTCCAAAGGAAACAGAGGTGGAAGTTGAACCAAAGTTGAAATTCTCATGCAGAATAGGGAAAGGTTTTCTTAACCTTTTACCCACATAATTTCAATTATAGTAATTTAAAAACTAGAAGGGATGCCTGGCTGGCTCAGTCGGTTAAGCATCTGCCTTTGGCTCGGGTTGTGGTCCCAGGATCCTGGGATCAGGCCCTGCGTCAGGCTCCCCTGCTCTGCGGGGAGCCTCATTCTTCCTCTCCCTCTGCTGCTCCCCCTGCTTGTGTTCTCTTTCCCTCAAGTAAATGGGTAAAATCTTTTGTAAAAACAAAACAACAAAAAAACTAGAAGCAACTGCTCTAAGACATATACAATGCAAAAGTAAATTATGGCTCATTAGCCAGACAGAATATTTTGCAGTCATTAAATACAATGTATATGCTCATTTTTAAGAATATAAATACTCGGGGCGCCTGGGTGGCTCTGTGGGTTAGGCCTCTGCCTTCGGCTCAGGTCATGATCTCAGGGTCCTGGGACCGAGCCTGGAATCAGGCTCTCTGCTCGGCGTGGAGCCTGCTTCCCTCTCTCTCTGCTGCTTTGCCTACTTGTGATCTCTCTCTCTCTGTCAAATAAATAAATAAAATCTTTTTAAAAAAGAATATAAATACTCATGTTGTACTATAGTGTTGTTTTTTTTTAAAGTGGGCTACAAAATTTTCTATGCAGTGTGCTGGATAACCAACCCAAACCAAAACCAATAAAGGAAAAGGGTTTTTAAAAAGATTGTATTTTTGAATAATCTCTACACCCAATGCGGGGCTCACACACAGCACCCCGAGATCAGGAGTCCTGTGCTCCACGGACTAAGCCAGCCAGGCGCCCTTCACAACCCCACATTCTTTACCTTCCTTCCCCCTCCTTTTTTTTTTTTTTTTAAAGCTGTTTTCACCCCTGACTCAATAAGCCTTGCCTGAGAAATGTGGGCACTTCCAGTCAGCACACAGGGTCTTATAGACAAGCAACACTTAACCAAGGGACCCAGATTTCCTTGTGACTCACAAGTGCCACTACTTGTTCATGCCAATCCCACTCCTTAATTTGGCTTAATCAATTCCAAAGTCAAGTGCTTTAGTCACTGATTATGTACCCAGGGCCCACTCTGGGCGCGTCTGGGGCAGCTTGGTGAAGGTGACAGAGAACAGAGAACTCACTGGGAGCCTGGACCTCCTCTGTCAGAAGGAAACTGCAATATTCAGCTGAACGGGCAGAAAACACTGGTATGGTTTTGAATTTCCCGTTGAGCACACCCATTGCCATACGTGCCATAGAAAGAACACAAAGCATGGTCCCCACTCCCAAGGAGTTTACAGACCAGTCCTCCAATAGGCCATTCCACCAACAGACACAGCCTGCTGCTGCTCGCAACCTGGCATTTCGAAGGATTCTGATGTTGCCCTTGGGTTGAAGGGTATGGAGTTCCAGGAGCCCTTAGTGACTCTGGTCATGGGCAAGCCAGGGAAGGTGGTGGTACACACACAGAGTGTTTGCTACCTGTAAGGAGACACGTGCAGCTGTCTGCTGCCCTAAAGCTTTCTCCAACTACCTTCTCCCTCGTGGGCCTCCTTCTAGAGGACAAAAGAGCCAGAACCTACCCCAGCCTTTCTTACAACCAAGCATGACTATAGGACCAAGTGGCAGCCTAGTGGGGGAGTTGAGAGAGCAGACCAGGATTCTCTCCCTGATGAGCAAGAAGTGTGTAAGGAGGGGCTGCCCAATGCCAGGCTCTCAGTCCTGCCTATGGATACAGTGGGGGGCAGGGAGTCGGCTGTCTGGAGCAGCGGCAGACATCCTGGGGTCACCTGGAGCACATAGAGAGCTGCACTACCCAACACAGGAGCTATAAGTCATATACGCCTGGAAGCACTTGAACTGGGATGAGTGCGACAAGTATAAACGCCCATCGGATTTCAAAAGTTTCAAAAGCTTCTTACAAAAAGAGGAATGTAAAATAGCACATTAGCAATTTTTCTTATTGATTGCCTGTTGAAATGGCAGTATTTCAGATATACTGGATTAGATAAAAAAATATCTTTGAAGTTAGTCATTTATTTATTTTTCCTTTTTTTTTTCCTTAAATGAGACTTCTAGAAAATTGTAAGTGACATAGGTGGTTCTCAGGTTGCCATTGTCCGTTGCTGATCTGTAGAACCGTGGGGACTGTAACCCAGAGCCCTGACATTGTGGAACCACAGAACCAGCCCCATGACTATGGTCAGACTTCTGGTTATATAATAAAGCCAATCGAGCCAAGGAGTCCTTTTAAGCCTCACAATTAGCGAGTTAAAAGTAGGCAGGACCAGATGTTATCCCCACTTCACAGACGAGTAGGCTCAGAGATGAGAAATGCTGCTCAAGGTCACATCAAGGTCACATACTATAGCACAGACAGGGTAAGAATGAAAACCCATCGGTCCTTTGTATCAGTTGGGATCTTCCTACTGCAGTGAGCTGCCTCTTAAAGGTAAGGACACACAACTTAAGGACAAAGTAATAGAAGCTAGGGCACATCTATGTGTATGGGTTTTGTGGTCACCTAGAAACGAGGAGCTTCTGGTCCAAGATAGGTTAGAAGACAATTCTCCATGGTATGTCTACATGTCTGGTGACAGCTTTTGTTGCAGACTATCTTTTCAATGTTTATACAGCAAATAGCACTGGCAGATAGAGTCATCCTCTGGGGCAGAGGGAAATTTACTTGCCGACCAGGCTAGTACAGATAATGTCTCCCTCGAGGGCAAAGGTTGGGCAGATCTGCCTGCAGGTCCTTTATAATTTGGGAGTTGCCTAAGCTTGGGGTCACTCCGTTGTGACGCAGACACAGCGCGTTTACAGTATCCTTCTGGGCCCACTCCACATCGTCCCATGGCACTTGAGGGCCAAGGGAGTCTGAGGCAAGCATGAAGCCCCTCCTGCCTGCTGCATCAGTAATAATCCCCTCTGTCTGCGCAGCCCTGTCCCTGGGCTGCAAGAATGTTCTGCAAATAGGAAGAGAGGTATGCTGGATGCGGTGGCCCATCACCCAGACTGCCCCTAAAGAATGAAGACCTTATTCATTATTCAGACAACCCCCTTTGGGGATGGCTTTGGCTAGAAAGTGCTGCCTTACCCCATTTTGGGTAGCCTGCATACAGAGACCAGCTGACATGAGGTGTAATGGCCCAGCCCCCTTACCCTAGCTAGGTTAGAGTCCAAAGAGTCAGCCCAGCTTCAGAAGTTCCCCCAGGACTGGCTGAGGTCTCCACGGGGATTGCCCCATGGCTCACCTCTTCCCTTTGCCCCATTCTGCCTCCTCATTTCCCCTCCCATGGATGTAGATCCCAAGAGCATCCCCAATAAATGTCCTGCACCCCAATTAGCATCTCAAAATCTGCTTTCCAGAGAACCCAAGCTGTAACAAGGGGGGTCTACCTTCCCAGGGATTTCCTGGCCTGGGAAACTGCACACCTGTCTTGCATCAAGACTTCAGATCTGAGGGCTGAAAATGCAGCATGTCTTATGCTTAAGTGACAGAGTCTTTCTGTGGCTTCTGTAACCTGCAAAATATAAGGGCTCATCCTGAGGCATATGGAACACTGAAGACATACCCAGCAATCGATCTGACCCCTGGGGCTATAAAATCAGCAGTATTTGTGAATCTCAGCTGACAACCTGGCTCCTTTTGCTCTATTTCCCTGACAATTAAAACCCAAAAAGTATGATTTCCCCATTAGCTGAACACATCAACTTCAACATTAAGTGACAGAGCCAAACTTACCTTTTGGAAAGAAGAACCAAACCTACCATTGACCTTGAACATCATGGGTTTGAAAATGTGCAGGTCCACTTACAGGTGGATTTTTTTCAATAGAGTAGATGGTAAATGCATTTTGCTTATTATTTTCTTGGCAGTTTCTTTTCCCTAATTTATATGATTATAGTAATATAGTATATGGCACATATAATATATAAAATTTGTGTTAATTGACTAGGTATCTTATAAGTAAGGCTTCTGGCCAACAGTAGGCTATTAGTAGTTTTGAGGAAGTCAAAAGTTCTATGTACATTTTTGTGTCTGCAAGGGGATTGGCACCCGTCACTCCTGTGTTGTTCAAGAGTTAACTGTGGTTGGTTTTCACAATGCAAAGGCTACGACCAGATTCTGATGGTCTCTCACCTGAGAAGCTCCTGGGGTTGGGGTAGCAGCTAATCTGGGATTTGGGGCTAACTTCACCACCTCTGAAAAGGGCACGTCTGTTCCAGCTGCAAGGCCTAGAAGGAAAAGCTCATTTCACATCAGTGCATGTTGCAAATGAAGACATTAACTAAAAATAGCACCTTATCTCTGGGGTGATAAAATATTCTAAAACGGGATTATGGTGATGGTTGCACAACTCAGTAAATTTACTAAAAAATCACCGAGTTGTACACTTAAAATTGGGTGACTTTTATGTCATATAAATTGTGCCTCGGTAAAACTGTTAGAGTTAAAAAAGAGAAGAGAGAGAAATTTGATGTGCAGACCTCTCCCCAGCAGGGCTTACTTTGTCTTGCTCACTGAGACAGCAGCTGTCCCAGCAGGGTGGCTAACACCAACCCACCCCTACTCCCCGCCCCCCACCCCACACCTGACAGGAGGAGTTGCCTGCCTCTCCTCCCTCACCTGGCTCCCACGGCTCAGGGCACTGAAGCCACCCCAGGCTTCTTACCATTCCTTCTACCTCAGAGCCTTTTCACTGTGTCGAGAGTCTCTGTCTCCTCTCTTCATGGACCTATGCTCTTCTCAGACAACCTGTGGCTCACAATGTCACCTGTTCCGAGGCTCCCTAACCCTCCACCCCTAAGTACCATCTGCTGTTCCCAGAGACTTTGTACAATTTCTGGCCCCAGATTTAGGGTCCCACCCCTGCTGAGCCCGAAGCTCTGTGAAGCCAGGCACTGGGTCTCCAGAAGAGCCCTGGGGCCTCACACAGCACCTGCATACCTGAGACACTCAATAAATACTCCCAAGCAAATGAGCACAGGGCTGGGAAGGAGAGAAGGCTACCATCAGTGGGCAGGAAAAGTGAGGAATTTCTAGACAGTCTTTAAGGAGTGCTATCAGACTGGCAGGGAAACAAAGGACCACTGTGAGTGAGGCAGGGCCTGGGGAAGACATGAGGCCCAGTTTCCAAGCAAATGCTGGGATATCTTGGCTTAGAGCTGCATGGGAACACCAATCAAAAGACATTGGTCCCTTGTCCACTCTTTCAGTGTGAGGTTTAGCCTGGACGCAGCCTGGATGCCGGTGAGAGAACAGACGTGAAGTGGCTGAGACACCTCAGGGTGAGGGCTGGTGTGCTTGGACTTTGCTTGGGCTTTGGTTTTGGAGGGCAGAGTGGGGCACTGCCAGGTAACCCCTGGCAACACAATAGGCACAGAAAAGGAAAAATAAAAAAGAAACGCAGTGCCACATAGCAGTGGAGGCCCTAAAGGGCAGTGCCTTTCCTACTTTAGCAGGAGGAGGAGTGAGAAGTGGGCCCTGAGCTTCTCATGGGCAACACTAAGGGCCAGAAGATTATGGAACAGTATTTTCAAGGTGCTGAGAGAAACTATTTTGAAGTTAGAGTCCTTTGCCCAAACAAAGTAGCATTTTCTTTAAAAAAAAAATTATTTATTTGAGAGAGAAAGAGAGGGAGGAAGAGCACAAGTGGGGGTTAGAACAGAGGGAGTGGGAGAAGGAGATTCCCCGATGAGCAGGGAGCCTGACTCAGGGCTCAATCCCAGGACCCGAGCCAAAGTCAGATTTTTTTTTAAATATTTTATTTGTTTATTTGACAGAGAGAGAGATCACAAGTAGGCAGAGAGGCATGCAGAGAGAGAGGGGGAAGCAGGCTCCCCGCTGAGCAGAGAGCCCAATGCAGGACTCGATCCCAGGACCCTGAGATCATGACCTGAGCTGAAGGCAGAGGCTTAACCCACTGAGCCACCCAGGCACCCCCAAAGTCAGATGTTTAACCAACTGAGCCACTCAGGTGCCCCAAAGGTAGCATTCTTTTAGAGGGTAAAACAAAGCCAATGCTAGATATGTAAGGCCTCCAAAATTACCACCTACTAAATTCCCTCTTAAACTTATCTAGGTCGTAGAGTCCAACAAAACTATCATGGAAAAGAAAAAGGAGAAAGAAAATGCACGGAATCCGAAAGAGAGAGAGAGATTCATAGGGAAGGGCAAATAAAAGCCAATATGATGTAAAGTTTAATTAAAAACACAATCTGGTAATAAATTACCCAGTGATCTTGACACAGGAGGTGGCATGAGGTGGGGTGAGGTAGACAGGGTAGGGAGGGAGGGGAGTCAAAGAGCAAGAGGTTAATTATTAAGAGAAGGATCTGGTCCCTGATTAACTCTCAATGTTGATAGAAACATGTTAAGTTTAAATCGGTGTGTTAAAAAGCAAAGAGTAAACGCATGAATGGAACTGCCAGAGGGAAGAGCGCCCTTGAGATAAATGGGAAGCTGGAGGAGCAGTCTGGGCCAGCAGAGGACAGGGCAAATTGACTAAATGGGCCCCTTGTAGGGAGGGGCAGTTCCCGGGAGGGGAGATCCAAGTGTCAGCAAGGCCTCCATTAGAGTGATGGGCCCTCTTGGAGCTGTCCAGGGTACTGGACTGTTTGGCTCTGAAGCCTTCAGTTTTGTCTTCACTTCCTGCATTTGCTGAAAAGATAGCCCTGGACTTCATCCACCTCTCCTGCCCACCAGCTGTCTAGACTCACACCCATGTGCCCTCAAGCATGTCCCATGTCCTTTCCCAATGTCCCTGTGCTGAGCCCAAGTGTGACCAAGCCTCATTCAGTTAGGAACCTACTTTTCTTTCCCCACATTAAATACAGAATAAAAGAACAGAAGATTTGAAGTTGCTAGAAGGGAGAAAAATGAAACTGAAGCCCAAGACTCCAATGTCCCTAAAGACTGGGAACATCCCAATCTCCCCCTTTCTATCCTCCTTAGCCCAGCCAGTGCCCCAACTCTTCCGGAAGCCTCTGCTCTCCATCCCTCGACCTACCATGGAAAGCTCGGTATGCGGAGCCCACACAGGCTGAGTTGGCAGTGTCTGTGACATACACTGGGGCACCAAATACATCTGCAAGCACCTGGAAAGGAGGGAGGTTCTTACTTGGGTAAGCTGTTCCTTGGCGGGAACACAGACATTTGGCACACATTTTCTACGCTCTCTTACCTCATGTGTCTTCTGATGCCTTCTATTCCACCTCTACTGCCTTACAAAAAGTATACTCGGCCATGCCACCCTGATAATAATAGAGTCAGGGTGGCCTGGGGATGTCTCTAGTGGAGGGCGGCAGCTCTCCAATTTGTCCCTGCTCTATTTAGCCATTTTATCAAAGACAAGGAGGAAGATTTAGGAAGTATACTTAGCAAAGAGTCAAAGTGGAGAGAGCTGGAGGGAAAGACTAATGTTAACAAGCTCAAACAAACCCAAACCTTATAAGAGGGCATGCTTATATGGGTAAGAATAAATTTTCCCATTTAGCTCCCCAAAATAAATTGCATAATTTTAAAATGGAGGACTCTACTGAGTGGAGTCACATGGAAAAGCCTTGGGAGTCTTAGTTGACTGAAAATATTACAGTGGATGCCACTGATGCCCCATCTGGATTCCATTACTGGAATGGTGTGCATCTCTCCCCCAGATGCTCTGAGTATAGGTTGCTAATGGCTCACAGCTGCCCCTCCTCAAAGGAATTCCTCTTGGCTGAAAAGAGGATGCCTCTAATAGGAGGTTATTCTCACCTCTCTCCAGATTAGCCACTTGGCCCCCTTACCCAAGGGGGAACCAAGTCTGTGGTACAGTTCATGTTCCAGATCTTTCTTATGGGATGGAACCAAGGCTGAAACCACACTCTTGCTTAGCATTTCCCCTGGCCCTACCTGCCCCCCTCACTGTCTCCTGGGAGAACTTTCTCAACAACCCACTTATAGAAGAATTCCCATCTTGGGCTCTTCTTTTAGAGAATCTTATCTAAGACAGTTACATTGTAAGTCAATAGGTGACACAGCCTCAGGCTACATCCAAAACTGCTCAGTGTCCCAGTAAGACACTGAGAGCCCCATGATGTGATAGCCTGACGGTCAGACATCTGCAGCAGTGGGAACAGAGGCAGTCCAATAAGGACAGTGTCTGGCTCATAGAAGTAACAGACGTGGAAGAGGCCCTACTGCTTGGCCTGCTATCAACACATACCTGTAAGATATCTCTGTTATGAGATGCCCCTCCGGTGGCCAAAATCTTTGTCTTGGGCACTGTAGGGAAGAAGAAAACACTGACAGCTGTAACAATCTCCCCAAGACAAAAAAGACTTTTGCAGAATTCTTCAGCCACAGAGGGCTTGTAGTGGGCCAATGCCTCTTGCTTACACAGGACTCAAGAAGAGATCCAAAGCTGACTCTGTCCATGCAGGTTTGTCACAGGTAATTTGCTTGTGAGGCTGCTGCCCCACCAACCTCTTACTGTCTTCATTTTTTTTAATCATTTAAAAAAGAGGGATGCCTGGGTGGCTCAGTTGGTTAAGCAGCTGCCTTCGGCTCAGGTCATGATCCCAGCGTCCTGGGATTGAGTCCCACATCGGGCTCCTTGCTCAGCAGGGAGCCTGCTTCTCCCTCTGCCTCTGTCTGCCTGTGCTTGTTCTTGCTCCCTCTCTCTCTGACAAATAAATAAATAAATAAAATCTTTAAAAAAGAATCTGTCAACAAACCAGGAATAGAAGGAAACTTCCTTAAATTAACAAAGATCATCTATCCAAAATTTGTTACAAACACCATTCTTCACAGAAACATTAAGAATTATTTTCTTTAAGACTGGTGTGCTTCTCAGATTTCAAAAAATGGCCTCCAAATGACCCCTGCCTCCAGATATGTTTAGGTTCATGTTGTTCCCTCTCACAGTCAATAGGGCCAACTCCTATGACCAGTGGGATATTGTGTAAGTGGTGGAATGTGAGTTCCAAGTGTAAGTCATAAAGGACATTGAGGCTTCTATCCTGTTCTGCTGTAGATCACTGTCTTGGATCCCTCACTCTGGGAACTCCTACCAACAAATGTGTGAGCTGGCCACCTGGGAAGCAGATCCTGCAGCCTGAGTCAAGTCTTCAGATGACTGCAGCCCCAGATGACATACTGACCTCAACCTTAGAAGAGACCTCAGCCAGAATGACTGAGTTATGTTAATCCAAAATTACTGACCCACAGAAACCACGTAAGATAATACATGTCCATTGTTGTTTTAAGCTGCTAGGTCTTGAAGTAATTTGTTACATAGCAACAGATAATTAATAGTAGGAACAAAACAAAGACTTATACCACCCATTACACTGTCACATAGTACTAGTTATACTAGGCATGCCTATAAGGCAAGAAAAATAAATAAATGTATCAGAATTGAAAGAAAATAAATAAAACTACCATTATTATACAGACAACAAACCACCTACTTAGAAAAATTAAAAACAGGCAAACTGAAGTTTAATAAGGTTGGCAGATACAAAAATCAACTTACAACAATAAATGGCATTTCCAGCAACAATCAATTACCAAATGTGATAGCTGCTATTCACAATGGCAACCAGAAATACAATGTAGCCAGGAAATACCTTAGCAAAGAATTCATAAGTCTTTATGTGGAAAAAAATGGAAACTGTTATTAAAGTACAAAAAGGAATATCTAAGTAAATTAAAAGATATCCCATGGTCTTGGATGGATTTGAACCAACATTATAAAAGTGTCAACTTTTTCAAAAGAATTTATAAATTCAATGCAACCTAAATAAATATTCCAACTGGATATTTTTTAAAGAACTGAATCAACTTAGTATACTTATGGAAAAATAAAGACCCATAAATAGCTCAGACAACAGTGAAAAAAGAAAAATTAATGATGAATTGCTATATTAGATATTAATACATGTTTGGGGCTGAACTGTGTCCCCTCAAAATTTATATGTTGAAATTCTAACTCCTAGAACCTCAGAATGTGACTGTATTTGGAGATAAAGACAGATACATGTTTTAAAAGGTAGTTAATTGAAATGAGGCCATTAGGGTGAGCTTTAATCCAATATGGCTGTTGCCCTTATAAGAAGAGTCTATTAGGACACACAGTGGGAAAACCATGTGAAGACACAGGCATCTGCAGGTCAGGGAGAGAGACCATGGGAAAAACCAACCCTGCTGACACCTTGATCTCAGACTTTAGCCTCCAGGATTGTGAGAAAATAAATATCTGTTGTTTGATCCATCCAGTCTGTGGTACTTTGTCATGCAGACCTGGCCAACTAATACATACTACAAAGCCATAATGATGGTTTGCCCCCAAAACAGACCAATAAACCAATGGAATGGCAACGAGGATGTGGAGAGACATATATATATGTATACATATATATATGTGTGTATATACATACTTGATAAACGATAAAGACAGAACTACAAGTAGTGAAGGAAAAGGGAACGAATTCATCATGTGGAAAAAAATTAAACCGGATCCTGATTTACACCATTCACAAAGATGAACTCCAGAAGGATCAAAGTCCTAAATGTGGAAGTTACATAAACAGTACAAAATGTAAAAAAAATTTCTGTGGCACTGGAAGAGGGGAAAAACCTCTTCAACAGCATCTCAAAAGCATAAAATTTATAAAGAAATATTGGCAGGTTTAATTTAATCAAAAATTCTGTTCAGTTGCCAACACTATAAATAAGGAAAACAGACAAATGACAGAAGATGATTGTGACACAGAAAGCTGACAAGGATCTAGTACTATTCGAAGTATATGACAAATTCCTGCAAATGGTTAAGAAAAAGATGGGAAATCCAATATGGGGGAAATGGTAAAAGATACAAACAGTCAATTCATAGAGGAAAAAACCCAAAGTTATAAAAAGTTGTTCAAAATCATTATTAATGGGGGTGCCTGGGTGGCTCAGTGGGTTAAGCCTCTGCCTTCGGCTCGGGTCATGATCTCAGGGTCCTGGGATGGAGCCCCACATCGGGCTCTCTGCTCAGCGGGGAGCCTGCTTCCTCCCCCTCTCTCTGCCTGCCTCTCTGCCTACTTGTGATCTCTGTCTGTCAAATAAATAAATAAAATCTTTAAAAAAATCATTATTAATGGAAAAAAAAACCTGCAAATGAAAGTGCACTGAGATACTAGTTTATATCCCTCAGATTAGCAAAGGATTCAAAGGTGCTTAATGCTAAGTGTTGGTGGGGATGCAGGAACCCTCATGCACTGACAGAAGACGAGTGATTTCAGAAACTCAAGACTCTCAGCCTCTGTCTCTACCCACTTCCACTGATCAGCAGCAGCATCTGACCTCCAGATAAAGAACTGCCCTCCGGGGTGCCTGGGTGGCTCAGTGGGTTAAAGCCTCTGCTTTCAGCTCAGGTCATGATCCCAGGGTCCTGGGATTGAGCCCCACATGGCGGGGCGGGGGGATCTCTGCTCAGCAAGGAGCCTGCTTCCTCCCCTCTCTCTGCCTGCCTCTCTGCCTACTTGTGATCTCTGTCAAACAAATAAATAAAATCTTTAAAAAAAGAAAAAAAAAAAAAAAAAGAACTGCCCTCCAGCTAAAATGAGCTGCTGCCTGGGGAGGGGGCCTGGAGGCCTTCAGGGGAATCAGAACTTGAAGTAACACTGAGCTAAGGGGGCAGACATGGAAAGGGACAGACAATCACCCATCAGAGAAATAAGCTGCATTCATCTTCCAACCAGAATGAAATGCTGCTGATTTTAGCATGTGGAGAGCTTTTGTAGGGAGGACTCCAGCTTTAAAGCTTATCCAATGCTCACAAGTTTCAACTTAAATCTGCGTATTGTCACGCCATCTACTTCTGCCTCTTGGAGAGGGCAGGCAGGGTGGGACACTGGGAGGAGAGGCCTCGCATCTGAACAGTAACCTAGGCTTGCTGTCTACACTGAGACCCAGTTACTCAATCAGTACTACCAACCCACAGTCAAGGTGGTTGAGAAAAACCAATGGTGTGAAAGAGAAGGATCACTGTGAACAGACTACCTCAGAAGGAAAAGAACCCAGGCAACAAAAGGGCAAATTTGAAAAAATTTCAATATTTTATCATCTCGTGTAATTGAACGGGTATAGAATCCATAAAAAATAAACCACTATGAAGAAGGACTGGGACACAAGACAGAGTTCTAAAAATTTAAAAATGATATATGAGGGGCGCCTGGGTGGCTAAGACGGTTAAGCATCTGCCTTTCACTCAGGTCATTATCCCAAGTCCTGGGATCGAGTCCCACATCGGGCTCCCTGCTCAGTGGAGAGTCTCCTTCTCCCTCTGCCTCTGGCCCCCCTCCCACTTGTGTTCGTGCTCTCTCTCTCTCTCTCTTAAATAAATAAAATCTTAAAAAAATAAAAGTAAAAAAAACGACACATGTTACAAACACATTTAGGTGGAAAAACTAAATAGTAGAATAAACACAGCCATATCTAATCTAATAACCTGAAAGACATAATCCAGGAAATTCCCTATGATTTAAAGTGACAAGGAAAGAGACAGAAGGAAGTCAGAAGGCACAGAATCCATTTATCCTTTCAGAGCTGTTCAGTCTACAAGTACTTAGGGAGAGCCCAGTACCACCTGGCAGTGGTTTAAGACATGGGAATAGATGGTTTCACGAGACCGATGAGATTTTCCTTCTCGAAGAGCTTATTTCCTAGTTGAGGAAGGACAGTCATAAAGAGATTAATTTAAAAACAGTATGACAGTGACAAGTTCAGTTTTTTTTTAAGAAATACCTTTTTTTAAAGTGTGAAGGCAAAATTAACCTATTTTCATACAGAGACCATCCCCCATACCTCTACCTCTACATGAAAGAATTAGTCAAGGATATCCTGAAGCAAAGATGAAAGATACAAAACCACTTAGATGTGTGATATAACAAATAGTGGTAATCAAGGAAAGCCACCAAGTGTATAATTTAAATAATTATTGATGCATAATGCACACTGAACAGTAGCATTCTGGAACTGGAAAATGGGAGGCAAAGAAAAGAGAGAAGAGGGGACACCTAGGTGGCTCAGGAGGTTAAGCCTATGCCTTAGGCTCAGGTCATGATCCCAGGGTCCTGGGACTGAGCCCCGCCTTTGGGCTCCTTGCTCAGTGGGGAGTCGCTTCTCCCTCTCCGTCTAACCCTCCCCCTACTCATCCTCGCTCTCTCTCTCTCATAAATAAATAAAATCTTTAAATAAGGAAGAAAAAAGAGAAAAGAGGGAACATAATATAATGTCTTTTAGTGGGGGATATAATTACTAAAGAGAATATAAATTCCAAGAAGTGATCAAAAGCAGTTAAGTGTCAGTATCTACATTGAAATTTTAAAAGTCATTACTAGAAAAAGGACACGGGGGTGGCTGCGTGGCTCAGTCGGTGAAATGTCTGCCTTCGGCTCAGGTCATGACCCCGGGGTCCTGGGATGGAGCCCCAACATGGGCTCCTTGTTCATTGAGGAGCCTGCTTCTCCCTCTGCTCCTCCCCCCCGCTCATGCTGTCTCTCTTTCAAATAAATAAATAAATAAAATCTTGGGGGGGGGGGGGAAGAAGCAGGAGCTGTAGGCTCAGGTGCCAACAACACAACTGTCTGCGGGGCCAGGAGAAGGGAGCAACTGAGTGGACTGGGCTAGGGAAAGGCAGAACCTGTGCCACACTGGCACCCGAGTGAGCAGGCCCAGCCCAAAGGTATTTGATTAGCAAAGTAAACATTATGCTAGCCAAACACAAGTCCTAGAAACAAAACCCGTACACGCAGGTGGTCAGTTTACCGATACCTGTCACGAAGGAGGGATGAAGTAAAGAAAAATCAGCCAAGGGCATGAGGCACCATTCATGACACTGAGCTGGTTAGAGCAAATGTCTGTCAAAGAACAATGGATCAATCGATCCCGGTACAAGCCTGTGATGGATCACCACAGCTCCAGGAGTGCTGACAATGAGCAGCCGGAGGAATTCACAGGGAGGAATTCATGAACATAACGTTGAGTTCTAGAAGCAAGTCCTCTAAGAACACGGGTCATTCCACACAGCATCTGAGAGAATGATGCCTCATGTTCGTGTAGCCCTGCTTGGTTCCAGGCATGTTCATTTCTGTAATCTTACTGGAGAGAAACCCAGCAGAGCTGGCAAGACAGGTTTGATACTGCCTTTAAGCTTGCTAAGAGGATAAGGAACTTTATGTGGGTTTGCACAAAAATGCTTTAAAGACTGGGAATGGTGGCATAATTCCATCCCCTCTCCAGTGCCCAGAAGGACTTCTCTGCTCTCACTGCCTCTTCCTGCACACTGTTTGGGGCCAGCCCCCCACAAAGTGCCACCTTCTGCTGGCCGGAGAACCCTTAATGCCAGGCACTGGGCGCCAACCTCAGCCCCATCCTTGCCCTGCTCACCAGTCTCACTTTTCAGGAGATTCTGAAATCTTTGGAGATCTCTGGGGAATGTCTTTCTTTCTTTCTTTTTTTTTTCCAAGATTTTATTTATTTATTTGAGAGACGCAGAGAGAGGGTGTGGGAAAGAGAGCACGTGGAGGGAGATGGGGAGAGAGAGAGAGGGAGAAGCAGACTCCCCGCTAAGCAGGGAGCCCAACATGAGGCTCAGCCCCAGGACCCTGGGGATCGTGACCTGAGCCAGGGCCAGATGCTTAACCAACTGAGCCACCTAGGCACCCTGGGGAATTTCTTTTTAGACTTTGAGTGACGGAATAGAGAGAAATGGAAATGTTTATCATGCTCATTTTATTTACTTTCAAATTTGTGCTGAACACATAGACTCTGAAAAACATACAGAACGCCTCATAAGCTGACCGCCTGACGAATTCTCACAAACCCCAGGCGTGCGTGTAACCTAGAGACCGCCACCAGCACCGCAGAGGGCCTCTGCCTCTGAAAGGTAGCAGCTCGCTGCCCTGGCTTCCAGTGACGGCAAATCGTTTCATCCGGTTTGAACTTGACGGACACGGGATCCCCCCTGCATACTCTTGTGCCTGGCTTCTTTCGCACCGAGGGACATGTGCGAGACTCATCCATTCCATCGCCCAGGGTGGAGGCTGGTTTACTTTCATTTCATTACTTTTCCTTTCATTTCATTTCACATTGCACGAATAGCCCACAATGCACCTGCCCTGCCTACCACCCACGGGTGCCGGGCTGCAACGTGGGGCTGGTGAGGACCAGCCAGGATGACTGCTCTTCTGTACATCTCTACAGCCTATGTCTCCGTGAGGCCTTCACAGAGAGGCGAGACCGCCGGGGAGGTGTGCGTGTGTGTGTGCGGCTTCC
>ML103726.1:39355-112625 GCA_003697995.1 Taxidea taxus jeffersonii | reverse complement strand
AAAAAAAAAAAAAGGTTCCAGGACAAACAAAAATTAAAAGAATTTGCAAACACCAAACCAGCCGTACAGGAAATATTGAAAGGGGTCCTCTAAGCAAAGAGAGAGTCTAAAAGTAGTATACCAGAAAGGAACAGAGACAATATACAGTAACAGTCACCTTACAGGAAATACAATGGCACTAAATTCATATCTTTCAATGGTTGCCCTAAATGCAAATGGGCTAAATGCCTGAATCAAAAGACACAGGGTATCAAAATGGATAAAAAAAAACAAAATCCATCAATATGCTATATGCAAGAAACATATTTTAGACCCCAAAACACCTCCAGATTTAAAGTGACGGGCAAACAATTTACCATGCTAATGGACATCAAAAGAAAGCTAGGTGGCAATCCTTATATCAGATCAATTAGAATACAAGCCAAAGACTATAATAAGAGATGAGGAAGGACACTATATCATACTCAAAGGGTCTGTCCAACAAGAAGATCTAACAATTTAAATATCTATGCCCCTAACATGGGAGCAGCCAACTATATAAACCAATTAATAACAAAATCAAAGAAACACATCAACAATAATACAATAATAGTAGGGGACTTTAACACTCTCCTCACTGAAATGGACAGATCATCGAAGCAAAAGATCAACAAGGAAATAAAGGTCTTAAATGACACACTGGACCAGATGGACATCACAGATATACTCAGAACATTCCATCCCAAAGCAATAGAATACACATTCTTCTCTAATGCATATGGAACATTCTCCAGGTTCACAAATCTGGTCTCAACTGGTACCAAAAGATTGAGATCATTCCCTACATATTTTCAGACCACAATGCTCTGAAGTTAGAACTCAATCACAAGAGGATAGATGGAAAGAGCTCAAATACATTGAGGCTAGAAATCATCCTACTTAGGAAGGAATGAGTCAACTGGGAAATTAAGGAAGAACTGAAAAAATTCATGGAAACAAATGATAATGAAAACACAACTGTTCAAAATCTTGGGACACAGCAAAGGCTGTCCTGAGAGGAAAATATATAGTGATACAAACCTTTCTCAAGAAACAAGAAAGGTCTCACGTATACAACCTAACACTATACCTAAAGGAGCTGGAGAAAGAACAGCAGAGAAAGCCTAAACCCAGCAGGAGAAGAGAAATCATAAGGATCGGACCAGAAATCAATGAAATAGAAACCAAAAGAACAGTAGAACAAATCAACAAAACTAGGAGCTTCTTCTTTGAAAGAATTAATAAGATTGATAAACCCCTAGCCAGACTTATCAAAAAGAAAAGAGAGAGGACCTAAACAAATGAAATCATGAATGAAAGATGAGAGATCACAACCAACACCAAAGAAATACAAACAATTATAAGAACATATTATGAGCAACTATACAGCAGAAAATTTGACAATCTGGAAGAAATGGATGCATTCTTAGAGATTACCAAAACTGAACCAGAAAGAAATAGAAAACCTCAACAGACCCATAACCAATAAGGATATTGAAGCAGTCATCAAAAATCTCCCAACAAACAAGAGCCCAGGGCCAGATGGCTTTCTAGGGGAATTCTACCAAGCATTTAAAAAAGAATTAATTCCTATTCTCCTGAAACTGTTCCAAAAAAATAGAAATGGAAGGAAAACTTCCAAACTCATTTTATGAGGCCAGCATTACCTTGATCCCAAGACCAGACAAAGACCCCATCAAAAAGGAGAACTACAGACCAATATCCTTGATGAACACAGATATGAAAATTCTCACCAAAATACTAGCCAATAGGATCCAACAGTACACTAAAAGGATTATTCACCACAACCAAGTGGGATCTATTCCTGTGCTGCAAGGTCAGTTCAACATCCACAAATCAATCAATGTGATGCAATACATTAATAAAAGAAAAACAAGAATCACATGATACTTTCAATAGATGCTGGAAAAGCATTTGACAAAGTACAGCATCCTTTCTTGATCAAAAATCTTCACAGTGTTGGGATAGAGGGCACATACCACAATATCATAAAAGCCATCTATGGAAAACCCACAGCAGATATCACCCTCAATGGGGAAAAACTGAGAGATTTTCCCCCTAAGGTCAGGAACACGGCAGGGCTCTCCCTATCACCACTGCTATTCAACATAGTACTAGAAATCCTAGCCTCAGCAATCAGACAACAAAAAGAAATAAAAGGCATCTGAATCAGCAAAGTAGAAGTCAAATGTTCACTCTTTGCAGATGATATGATACTTTATGTGGAAAACCCCAAAAACCCCACTCCAAAGCTGCTAGAACTCAGCTAGGAATTCAGTAAATTGTCAGGATATAAAATCAATGCACAGGAATCAGTTGCATTTCTATATACAAACAACAAGGCAGAGAAAGAGAAATTAAGGAGTCTATCCCATTTACAATTGCACCCCAAAAAATAAGATACCCAGGAATAAACCTAACCAAAGAGACAAAGAATCTGTACTCAGAAAACTATAAAGTATTCATGAAAGAAATAGAGAAAGACAGAAAGAAATGGAAAAATGTTCCATGCTCATGGATTGGAAGAACAAATATGGTGAAAATGTCTATGCTACCTAAAGCAATCTACACATTTGGTGCAATCCCTATCAAAATACCATCAATGTTTTTCAAAGAAATGGAACAAATAATCCTAAAATTTATATGGAACTAAAAAAGACCCCAAATAGCCAGAGGAATGTTCAAAAAGAAAGCCAAAATTGGTCCATCACAATTCCAGACTTCAAGCTCTATTACAAAGCTGTCATCATCAATACAGTATGGTACCAGCACAAAAACAGAGACATAGGTCAATGGAACAGAATAGAAAGCCCAGAAATGGACCCTAAACTCTATGGTCAACTAATATTTGACAAAGCAAGAAGAAATGTCCATGGAAAAAAGACAGTCTCTTCAACAAAGGGAAAATTGGACAGCCACATACAGAAGAATGACATTGGACCATTTCCTTACACCACACACAAAAATAGAGTCAAAATGGATGAAATACCTCAAGCAAGAAAGGAATCCATCAAAATCCTTGAGAACACAGGCAGCAATCTCTTTGACCTTGCTGCAGCAAATTCTTCCTAGAAACATTGCCAAAGGCAAGGGAAGCAAGGGCAAAAATGAACTATTGGGACTTCATCAAGATCAAAGGCTTTTGCACATCAAAGGAAACAGTCAACTAAACCAAAGGAAAACTGACTTTATGCGAGAAGATATTTGCAAATGACATATCAGATAAAGGGCTAGTACCCAAAATCTATAAAGAACTTATGAAACTCAATACCCAAAGAACAAATAATCCAGTCAAGAAATGGGCAGAGGACATGAACAGATATTTTGGCAAAGAAGACATCCAAATGACCAACAGACACATGAAAAAGTACTCCACATCACTCAGTATCAGGGAAATACAAATCAAAACCACAGTGAGAGACCACCTCACACAAGTCAGAATGGCTAAAGTTAACAAGTCAGGAAACAACAGGTGTTGGTGAGGATGCAAGGAAAGGGGAACCCTCCTACATTCTTGGTGGGAATGCAAGATGGTGCAGCCACTCTGGAAAACAGTATGGAGGTTCCTCAAAAAGTTGAAAATGGGGCTACCCTATGACCCAGCAATCGCATTACTGGGTATTTAGCCTAAAGATACAAATGTAATGATCCGACATGGCATGTGCACCCACGTGTTTATGGCAGCAATGTCCACAATGGCCAAACTTTGGAAACAACCTAGATGTCCTTCATCAGATGAATGGATAAAGAAGATGTGGTGTATATATACAATGGAATACTATGCAGCCACCAAAAGAAAGGAAATCTTGACATTTGGAACTAGAGGGTATCATGCTAAGCAAATAAGTCAATCAGAGAAAGTCAATTATCATATGACGTCTCTGATATGAGGAATTTGAGAGGCATGGCAGAGGTTCATGGGGGGAAGGGAGGGAAAAAAATGAAACAAGATGGGATCGGGAGGAAGACAAATCATAAGAGACCTAATCTCACAAAACAAAATGAGGGTTGCTGTGGGGTGGGGGTGTGGGGATAGGGTGTCTGGGTTATAGACATTGGGGAGGGTATGTGCTTTGGGGAATGCTATGAAATTTGTAAGCCTGACAATTCACAGACCTGTACCCCTGGGGCAAGTAATACATTGCATGTTTTTTTAAAAAGTCAGAAGGAATGCAATCCTTCATTATTCATCAAACATTTACTAAATTTCTGTTTGTCTGTTTCTTGTCCAAATCTTCTGTTTCCTTTTCATACCTGAGTGTAACAGATTTAAGGCTTTATATTTTAATTCCTCATTTTGATAATAAGTAGTATTTGGTTGTATATATAAATTTAGTTTCCATTATAATGTGCAGCAATAATTAGACATATCCAAGCTTCCAAAGATTGTCAGGAACGCAGGTGCAGTGATCATGAAGACCAATACTCCTGATGCCTAGAACCATATCTTAAAACATTACTGGAAACATGTATTTCTGGGCCTCAACATAACAGGCTAAATCAGGATCTCCAAGAGTAGACCTTAGGTTGGGTATTCTTAAATAAGCACCCCGGGAGATCCTTAGGTCCAATAAGGCTTGAGAGCAGCTGGACTCCCTTTCCCTTTCACTGTGACTAATTATTTAATCCAGATGCCTTTCTATCATCTACACCATATGTCAATAAACTTTCTCTGGAAAGGCCTACATAATTACCTTAGACTATCACAAGTCCCCAACTATGCCATAGTAGCAAGAAAACAACCATATACTAAAGTAACAAATATCATGCTTCTGTCCAATAAAACTTTATTTAAAAATAGGTGAGGTTATATGGGCCGTTTAGCCACAAATATAGTTTGTGGCTTCCTAGTCTAGGCAGTGAATTACTCAAGAGCCAACAATGTTGAGAGGGGTTGACACTCCTTTCAGGCAACAATAAGAGTGGATCTCTGGTGTTCAGACTAAGAATAGTTAAAACTGTTACAACATTAAGAAATAATTCTGAATACAGATTTAGGGGGTCTCCTTTTATCTACTGAGTGAGAATCTCAGAGCCCAGGGATCTGGACATTCTTAGGCTGTGACCCAGATGTACAACTCTAGATGGAAATTCTGGAAGAAGCAACATGGCTTCACTTGGATCCCCTGAAGTAGTCTGCACTTACTTCCAGTTGAATCAGAGCTGCTGCCAGAGCCAGCAAATGCTCTTCTGCATAACAGGGCTGCACCCACATCACTGCACCCACAGTCACTGCGGGGGCAACTTTTTTTTTTTTTTTTTAGTATTTGTTGCATGTAATCAAGGGCAATAGGAAAGCTCATCTACAGTTGACCTGGACCCTAGTTCTTGGGAAAATAGAGGCTGAAAGAGCCTCCTCAGGAAACTCCAATGGCTCTGGAAGCCAGACACAGAACTGCTGAGGTCCCTGTGGCCTGCCCTCCCTATCTACCTATCCTTTCCCATTTTCCCCAATGCCTGCCATCTCTTGAAGTCATGATTCTGGAGACCAAATGGGGAGTAGAAATAAATATATGCTTTAAAGTGAGATGAACTAGGGTTCAAATGCAGCCCTGCCACTTTAAAAAATATATATTTTAGGGTCACCTGGGTGGCTCAGTGGGTTAAAGCCTCTGCGTTTGGCTCCGGTTAGGGTTATTGGGAACACTGTACATTTGTATGGCACACTGTCACAACTAATGAACCCATATCAATACCTCTTTATGGACTAAAGTGCATACTTGATTCAGATTTCCTTAGTTTTCTCTCTCATGCCCCTTTTCTGTCCCAGAACCCCATTCAGACACCACACTCAATTTAGCTGTCATGTCACTTTTACCTTCTTAGGATTGTGACCACTTCTCGGACTGTTCTTGTTTTTCATTACCTGACAGTCTTTGAGGAAGGAGTGCTTCCCAGGAACTTGGTAGGAATACACTTCAGTTGGGTTTGTGGGGATGTTTTCCTTGTGGTCAGACCGAGGTTATGTAAAGTATTTTCATTTGTGTTCTCTCTGTAGCTTCCATCCTTTGACATCCAGGTATTCAATGATAGGTCCACACTAATTTGCACAGTTGCATTAAGTTACTCAAAATAACAGGACAAGGAGGAGAAATGAGCCATTATCTATAGAACCAGAATAGCAACAGGAAGGCACAAAGAAACAGTGTCATATAACTCCATGGAGCTTGAATTTGCAAACAAAAATGTGGTTCTCACTTGTTATACATATGCTTGTAGTAAAGTTAATTGGGGATTTTTGTCCTGGGAATGGGTACAATGCAACAGTTCTTACTAATTCCTTAACTGTAGGCAATCAATATTAATAAAAAGTTCTAACACTCATTGTTCATCGCCATTGTGTTGCATAATTTGCAGGCAGTTTATGTCTCTGTGTCATAAAATTTAAACAACAAGCTGCCCCTTCAAGGTCAGTTAGCACAAACTTGAAAGATCTGAGTCAGGCCATCAATAAAATATGGCAAAATGAAATCCAGGTGGACAATCTGTCACGTTCAAAAGTCTAAAATGAAATATGATCACCAAATGATACAGAAAATTTCAGCAGCTAAAATCCAGCTACATTACTTAGAAGAAGTTGCCTGCACTAGGGTAACATCTGTTATAAATGCCGGAGATGCAGTCACTATTAAAGTGTATAAAATGTCCTTTAAGTGAAAACATCACACTTCTTCTCCAACAAATGTCAGGAGCCAATGCATTTGCATATTACTGCAAAAGGCACGCTGTCCAGAGAGTGTATACGCCAGGCTTTGATGAAGCTAAAGCCAATATCAAGGATAACTGAAGAGGAAAATCCATTCTTAGCTTCTTTCACCCAGACACAGAACTCCCTACATGGGAACAGAAACTAAAGTGCATCTCAAAAACCAGGTATTTGCTCAACCTCTTAAGAGGGAAAAATATAGCTTCCTCATATGTAAAGCAAGCGAGCAGTGCTAAATGTTCTCCAGGGTCCCCTTTCAGATTGCAAAACCTAATGTTCTGTAATTCTATTATCCCAGCCTTTGATATGGAATACTCAATGAGAAATAAGCTCAAATCAGACCTGACAGCCAAAGCAGAACATGAAGAATCAGTCTTCCTACTTTTAATGCACTGAGTCAATGATTTAGTGGTACTTGACGTGCTCTGACAACTTCCATTCTGTATCTGGTATCAATGTCCAGCCAAGGGGAAGGGAGACCCTCTAAAAAAGAAGTGTCCACAATGATAATACGTTGAGCACAGCTTAGAGAGTACTAAGATGAAAATTGACTCTTTTTTTTTAAAGGAAAAAAAGCCAACTAATCTCCTGATACACATCAGGAGATTTTCCAGGAGATTAGTTGGCTTTTCCCACACTTGAACTTGGGGAACCTGGAAATCATCATAGGGGCTCATAATGTGCCAACAAGAGGTACGAAGGAGCTGAGGGCTGAGGAACCAAGGACAGAGGGGATTTGGATCAACTTTACTTCCCTGTTTCTAACACTTTCTCAGTAACCACACTGTTCTTCTCCCTTTAACAAATCAGTAACACCCAAACCCATAAACCCTGGAAAACCCACCAGTGAATAACTCATTTTGGCCTGCTATAGCTACTACAAGGAGATAATGCCTTTAACTGGGCCCTGTCCCATCCCAGCCAGCACTGAGTCTTCAAATCTCACACAGCTGCACAGCTCCCTGGAGCCTACAGCCATGGGCATCTCACTTGGCCCTTAGAGATACCTCCTGCTTGACTCAAAAGGTGCCTGAATATGGTTCCTCAAACTCCTTGCCTCTCACTACTAGAATGGAACCTGATATCAGTAGTTTCAGCATCTCCTGGGAGCTGGCTGGGAATGTGGAATCACATCCCAACCAAACCACATCCCACCCAAACCACTGACTCAGGAGCTGCCTGCTAACAGGCTCCCCAGGTGCTTCCCAGGCACACTGAGAATCACCAGAGATCCCCTTTTCTTTCTTATTTGGGAGAAAAAGCAAGAAGGCAACTTTAGGCAATCGAAGCCTTCAGCTTTCTGGAAGGGTGCCAGGTACTAAGAGTGGCCTAAGGTAAGAGCATGGAAATTTCTTTTGGATTCTTTTCCACATAGGTGGGTTAATGTGAGATAGCCCTGTACTGTTCATTCCTCAGCCATACACAAGCAGATGTAGAATCATCCCATATACAGACAAAGCTCCCCTTCCCCAAGGAAAGCTATGCACCATGTACTGTGTGATCCTGGGAATGGTCCTAGGTCATCTGGCTAGGACGTGGTGTCAGAGCATCACTGCCTCTGTTGTAGCACCCAGCCTACCCAACACCTAACCCTGCCTATCAGAGAAAGTCTAGCTTCTCCCAAGGTCCCAAGGGCCTGAAGTGGAGCCAAGTTCAATGTCAGAGGCAGCCCCTGGAGATGGGTCTGTCCTCTTTTCTTTCAAGGGGAGCTTGTTCCACTTCCCGGCTACCTTACCTGGGCATCTTGATATCCAATCACTGATTATGCAGTTTGTTGAACACATGGACCCTTGTTTTCATACTGTCACTTCTAACATATTTCACTCTATTCTAAACTCTTGCTACTCAAGAGTGTGTGGCCAGAAGATGGAGGCATCAGCATGGCTGGGAGCTTGTGGGCCATCCAGAAGCTCAGGTTCACCTAGACCCACTGAATGTGAATCTGAATGTGAATTGCAAACATTCCCAGAGGACTCATGTACACATTAAAGTACGAAAAGCACTGATGTAAACAACTGTCACATATCCTGAACTTCTGTTGCACTGGGGCTCAGAAGGAGCCCTCCTCATCCTCACCTAGCTATTCCCTAACTCAGAGCTGGCCATGGAAAGACATCAATCAGTTCATGGACGTGTCTGTTTGATTGTTCATTTCCCAAATTTTTGTTGCTCTGACATTATTTTGGAGGACTATCTACTGTTTTTGGCCTGTCTTTAATCACAGGTCATTGGTTAAATAGGTGTTCATATTGTAGGCTGTACTCAGCTTAATTCCAGAGTACTTTTTGCAAACTATCAGGCTAAATAACATATAGATCTTTATATGTAATTTGATAATTTCTTATAATATATCAAATATGGTCCAAATCAGGTGTCCCTTTGGAAGTTCTGGAGCTGAAAGCAAAATGCTCAGGAGAGTTAATACAGAAACCTCACTTACCTGGTTAGTCATAACCAGACAGTGACACACTCTATACTTGCTGG
This sequence comes from Taxidea taxus jeffersonii, assembly GCA_003697995.1. Taxonomy (NCBI): domain Eukaryota; kingdom Metazoa; phylum Chordata; class Mammalia; order Carnivora; family Mustelidae; genus Taxidea; species Taxidea taxus. The sequence continues at coordinate 103,396 of ML103726.1, read as the reverse complement.
ATTCTAAATCCTAAAAAAGTACAGAATGGATGTGCCTGAAATTTAGAAACAATTAATAGGGCTACAGGGACTTACCAAGAGTTATTTTTTATTATTATTAAATCTTTGCATGTGGATATTAGCCTCCCAAAAATATGACTTGTCTCTTGAAGGCGGTACTCATGATTTAAAATTATTTGCCCTCCCAAAGCCAAGTAGTACCCAATATTCAGCCGTAATGGTTATGTTGGAAATAATGGTGGTTATGATCATCATGGTGAAGGTTTTGTTGTTCCCAAGACTAGTTAGATGCCCCTAAGCTATAGATTTTTCCTTGTAGGTACTCTGTTTCTGAGAAAGAATTAAGTTTAAAGACAACTATGAAGATAGAGAGCATACCAAAAATGTTTCTAGATCCTTCAGGAATGGTTCTTCTACTGCAAAAGCATTCTTCCCCTTCAAGGGAGGAGAGAATCCAAGAACATAAATTTATTTGGCCTGATATATTCTATCAACCATCACTTGAGAAAAAGATCCAGGTATTTCAAAAATTGAAAAAAAAAATAATGTTCTCCAACCTGTAGCAAACTCCTGATTTTTCCTTCTCTTTTTTCTTTAAAGATCATATTTCTCTACAGACTTTCTCATATTTATTCTATCTATTTAGAAAATGCATTTTTACCTAGAGGAAGACTATATAGTGTTCCCTTCAAAGTAAAGCTAGAAGAGAAGAAGTTAGGGATGGACATAATGACACATCCATGTCTAGAAAATGATGCCAAGCATCATAAAAGCACATAAACAATGTAGAAGAAAGAAGAGTGAACAGCAGAGTAAAAGAACCCTGAACACACCCAGTTACTTAGCTGCAGGTAAACAGTTCATTCCATGATCCACCATTCCCTCCAACCAACAAAAAGGAAGGCTGTTTGAGAATCAGAATCTGTTCTGAACCAGTGTGTTTTTAAAATAAACTCAGAAGGTTCCTCTGTTTTCCCTTCCAGCTTCAATTCCAGCCACCAGTCATACAAAACTATTAAAGTTCTTTGAACTTCTCTCTTTGAACCTATATCTGCTGCAAAGTCTGAAAAGAATAGCATTTTTTGCCTGACTCAATCTCTACTCATCCTTAGGGCTATTACTTTCCACAGGGTTCTTTGTTGATTCTCCCACCCTGCATGGCTGCATTCCTCTCACGTGTCCTCTGCTATTCCTGTTGGGACTCATAAAACTGCCTGTTTACTTGTCATCTTCCCATCTAGACTGGAAGCCTCTTAAACATGGAGATGATCTTGTTATGGTTTGGTTTTCTGGTGCCTCACACACTGCTGGGTGTATGAGGGCACCCAACACATAAATATTGAATGAATTAACCAGTGTTCTGTGATACTTGTCAGTTACCATCCTTAAATATTTTAGGCCATCATTAAGTGGCTCTTGTGTGAAATTATTTCTACTATACAAATTGCTATTAGTATATAAATAGTGTTTAAATCACTATATATATTTCATTACTTATTCTTCCTCCAAAGTAAAAGGAAGGGAAAAGAAACCTCATTATAGCACAGTTTCCCATTCACACTCATAAAATAGCCATTATATGTTGGTGATAGGACATAGGTGTTTTGTACCAGCACACAGAGTGAGAGAAAAAAGCCAGACACAATAATTTCTCTTCTCCTTCCCACAGAAGATCCCTTCAGATAGTTTTCTCTTTTTTTTTTAAACTTAAGTAGGATCCCCTAAATGCTGGTACAATTCATTTCTTCTCTAACAACTCCTCTTGAGTTCTAGACATAGCCTATCAGACCTTCCCTTGGCTGCACACCCAGAGGATCTCCTGGGGAAGTGCAGGATGTAACAGTAGGCGGGGTAGGTGTTGAGAAGTTCTCTCTTCCTTCCCCTAGTAGTTCCCTAGCAGTCTCTACTACTGTTTTCCCAGCCCTCTCTATTTTTCCTTGTTGTTGAGAAAGTACTGAGCTGGTGTTGCCTCAGTTCTAGAACTAGTACCTGATATATGAAAAAAAAGTATTATAAAACACTACAACCTTTAGATTTAAAATGTTGCTTAATGGCATATCAATTTGTCAAGACCTTCTAATTCATAGCACCTAATATGTACCCCATTCTGTTGCTGCTCTCTGACCATGTCCACTCTTTCTACAGAAATTAGATTTTGTCTTTTTAAATAAAAACTGCCTTAAAGAGGAAAAAAGAAAAGAAGAATCTTTCTCATGGCAGTACAATCCTCCCAAATGGAACGCAATTATCTATTGGTAGACTCTGAGCATCTTATAGGAAAGTTAAAGATCACCTAGATCACGCCCACAATGTTATTGATGGTTAAAGCGAGACCCACAGAGGCTTGGTGAACTGCCTCGGGTTCCAAGACCTGAGTCATTCAACATTAAGTCTAATTTGACATTCATTAGAGCAACCTCATTCTAACCTAGAAACTTGGTAGAAATGCAGACTCTCCACCCTAACCAGATGGATTGGATCAGAATCTCCAGGAGAAACACCCAGCAATCCGTGTTTTCACAAGATCTCTGGGGGGTTGAGAACAACCACAGATATACTACACATCATCCAAAAGTTGCTTCAAACTAATAAGCAAGTCTTGTGGCCCCACGACTGTGGTGATGAGGTGATGAGGAACATTCTGGTAGTCAAGGAATCCTGTCAAGGGTGTCTTTTAAGTAGCAGTCAACTCTGCATACAGATCCTGTATGCAAAATAGAAACTCTTCCCTTCAGAAGGTAATACTTGAGAAGACAGAGCGCGATAAAGGACCACTGTCCCTCTTCAATCCAGTTCTTCCTTAACACCAGATAGTTAGGCTTTTATGAGATTTTTACCAAGAAATAAGACAATAGGAACTGTAATAAGTTCTGCCCTCCTAACAATCACTTGACAGTTTCCAAAGCCATTAGTTAACATTTCCTACCAACTCTGATCTTCCCCCTGTGTGAAACTTAACCTCATCTTCCTTCATGAGATGGTCAGCATGGTGTCCTTCTTATGATAGAGAATCACCAGGTTTGTGCCCTTGTGGCTCATTTCCTAGGATATAGGGGAAGCTTGTCTCATAACTATTGACAGTCAAAACTTATAGAAGAACTCCTATTGGCCCAACATGGTCAAAGAGTCACAGCTTGGACTATGTTCTATTGACAGACAGAGGAGACACCATGACTGACCAAGGCTAATTCACTGTAAACAAACTAGGAATCCCTACCAATGTCACATAATCAAAATAAGTAGAAGGATGATGACCCAAAGGAAATAATGGGGAGATGGCTACCATGCTCCTCCTAGAAGAAATAGTGCTGTGGGTCAATGACACCCTGATCAACTATGGATGGTGAACTAACTTTTGTTTTTAAGTATTTTGCCATACCAGAACCTACCTACCTGTGTGATTAATGGATTAAAGGTGGTATAACTTCAGGGATGAGGTTGGGTTGGGAGAGAAGCAGTTCTTCATTAAATTAAAACAGCAAATTGTGACACAGAATCCAAAGACAAATATGGTTTATGCTGATTCAGAATAGATGTTCCCAGAACTGAAGAGACACTGTACCTTGTCATGTTTGTATAACATCCATTGTTCCAAACCATGAGATGATGGTAAAAAGAGGATTTTCATTTCCGTTTTTCCAGAGAGGAAGCTAACACTCAGAGGACTTTACCAACACTATCAAAGGTAACAGCTGGAATATGACCACAGGATATCCAGATCCTATTCATGTTGCTTTTACAAAAGAAGAAAAGAAAGATAAGCAAACTATCAAGGTAAGGCCATCCTGAGTAAGCATGTAAGCATTTTGAGAACCAATGAAATAAGAAAGGCAGACAGTTACAAGTAAAACATTTCGTTTTTGTGATAAGGACTGGAGATGGGTGTGTGCCACACACTTTCTTCTTCCAAGTGAATTTCCTATTAAGAGTTCAAGCACGGTTTGATTGGAGATGAAGGGGCTAAAATTCGGAATTTTATGACCTGTTGCTATGTCTTATATTAAATTCTTGACCATATTCACAATTTTTGATCTGATTTATGATGACTTAGGAAATTACGTTTAGATCTATCACTGTTAAAATATGTGGCCATGTAAAAATGAAGGTAGGGAAAGAACCTGAATTCACTCAAGGAGGTCATTTAAAATTTGAGGGGGGTAAGATTCTCCTCCTCTCCATGGAGAAGACTAGCAGTGAAATGAAACCCAGCAATGTGGGTCCTGAGTGGGAAATGAGGGACAAAGAAGCAGCAGCTGTGCACAGTTGGAAAATTCAGTGAGTGCTCATTTCGGTGGCCAGTTTTTGAACATGTCAGTTTAATTATGATGCATCACAGTTGACAGCAATGCATATGGAACCAATTACAGCACATGTTAAAATCAATTATTGCATATTTCAGCTATCCTAAACACTGTAGCAAGCGATCTGTGCATTGCTGCAGATTTCAACTCCACTAATCATTTTTACTATCATGGTTCGACTAGAAAATATATATATATCTTATATGTATACTGAAAAAGAACATTTCATAACCAACAACTAATGTAAAGCCCAGAAACAGTAGCAACAGAAAGCAAAACTTCAAATATTTGCTCAGACAAGTCTAACCTTACATCATACCTATTTTGAAGAGGAATAATAAAAAATTAAAAACTTTGCTATCTCCAAGCGTTGTTTTGGTTAATCTATTCTGCTGTAGCCTCCTGGCAGTGAGTTCCATATCCCAGGTATAATATACTGGCTATTGGGGTGCCTGGGTGGCTCAATGGGTTAAAGCCTCTGCCTTTGGCTCAGGTCATGATCCCAGGGTCCTGGGATCGAGCCCCGCATCGGGCTCTCTGCTCAGCAAGGATCCAGCTTCCCTTCCTCTCTCTGCCTGCTTCTCTGCCTACTTGTGATCTCTATCTGTCAAATAAATAAATAAAATCTTTTAAAAAAATAATATACTGGCTATTTGGCCTAAAGTATTTGTCATAACTATTTACCATGTTTTTGTGGCTTCTCCCTCTTTCAGATTTCTAGCTTAAAAATTTTTCCTCCAAATTCCACAGCTTATTCATTTTCTGTTTACTTTTTTATGTCCCAGCACTGGCATATTGAAGAGAAGTAGGAGGGGGGGACAGGAGGAGGAAGGGGGGAGGAGAAGGTAATTACAGGAGGAGGAAGAAGGAGGAGGAGAAGGAGGAGACAATTACAATTTTAAAACGTGAACGTGGATGGCATTTGCCTTTCCTTGGAGATTTGCATGTTTTATGGTTGTATTAAATCAGTAGTGGCCTATATGCCTTGGTTAGCTCTAAAATAATTTTACTCTGAAGAAGGGTTATATTCTACAAACTTGGATTTCTGCTTCTTGTCAACTGTGCGCAGAGTAAAGCAGTTGCAGAAAACACACACTCTCCGGCTGACATTGAGGGCTTGGAGACGCACACTGGTCCCTCGTGGTGGGAATTCATCTACGCAAATCCTCCTGCTTGGGATGAGGATCCAGAGCTCCACAGTAACTGAGCATTCCAAGAAAAGCCACATGCGTAACAAAACTTGGCTCCAAGGAGCAGGTGGGTGTGTATCCCGGGAAAGGGATCAGTGGTGTCTGAATCAAGAAGAGCTGAGTGGTCCAAGGCAGGGCAAAGGAAAAGAGCCCATGTTGTTTAGTTAAGAGAGCATTGGGCTGGATGTCGGGACCCCTGACATCTTTGCTCAGCAGCTTGCCCAGCTGGGGTGAGGTGCTCAATGCCCCATTGTTCTCCAAACATGGCACAGAGGGAAACTAACTAAAGAGAGAATCAGAACTCTGAATCTGATGTAGTAAACCACTGGGACCACAGGAAGGAGAGCGCCTCCATTTTGAAGCTTAGAGGATCAGGAAAGGGACCCATTATCTTTGTTTGCCTTGCAGCTGAAGCTGGACCCCAGCTCTTACCAACTGTATTGCATGCATGCATGCATTCAAGAAACATTTGTTTTGAACAAGTCCTAAAGATACCCAATCTTATCCAGTGGAGCTAATAGATTCCCAGGGAAGACAAGCACATAAACAAGTAGCATATTGACATTAAGGGAAGAAAAGTAACCTAATGACTCCTGAGTTGTGTTCTGGATAAAGGAAGAATATGTATTATACTCTAACATGTACTTAAGACCTACCACAGAGAGTGTGGTAGGAAGAGGAGTAGAAGAAATCTAACACCATACCTTTCCAAGAATTTGATGGATGCTTAAGTCTACTTGTAATTCTGATTCTTTTAAGGATGCCTAATGTTCCTTTAAGTGGGACCTATGATATGTGAGTTGTGACCACTTGTGAGTTAAAAGACAAGGCCCAGAAATAGTTTGGGAGGAAGCAGTTGCAGCGGTCAAAGTCCCAACAGAAGAGAGCTTTCACCGTAATGGTTCAAGCATAGAGATTTTGAGGAGGGAACAGCAGAGAGTGTTGTGAACAGAGTGACCCAACAGACCCAGAGACAAGCACAGTGGGAAGTTAGTACTCCCACTGAAGACCTGGAGCCAAAGAGGAGGGGTTTCCAGGTGAAGGTCCAGCTTAGGATGGAGGGGCAGGACATGGTTACTGCCAGAACTGGCACCAAGTCTGGGAGGCAGTGGAAGAAGAAATGCCTCCACTTCTCACTGCTGCTCTCTGATCTTTTTCAAGGGACCCTAGTTTGGAAGTCCATATAGATCAGCTCCTTGGACACAGAGCAACTCAAAGAAAGCCAAAGAGAAAGGTAATCTTTATATGGTACATTGGAATATACAAGTTGGGCTGGAAATGACCATAATAAGGGCTCCAGCAACCCTTGACCATGCTCAGTTGTTCTGAGTGTTCAGAGGCCATTATCTCAACATATTAGCAACCACATGTGGCACTCAAACTGAAAAGCTTTACAGGGAATTTGCCCGAGTTAAAGATGCACAAATAGGGCATGGGACTGAAGCCCATTCCAGAGTGAGGAGATGTTATTAGCAAAGGTCTTGAGTATGGATGTCCCTGGCACTCTTAGGACAGTTCTGTGTGGGTGGTAAGGGAAGCTGGAGAGGTAACATAGGAAGGCCATGCTAAAGAGTTTGTATTTGATTCTAAAACAGTGGAAAGAAACATAGGGCTCCCTCCTTTCACCTCTATGTCCAGAAAAACAAATGTGCTTTTGATTCCAGTGGGTTTAGTAACAAGCTTGCAAGCAGCTTCTGCCAATCAAATCTCATCAGCAAAACAATCAGTAGTTTCATGTAGTAGTTAAGAGCAGGGGTCTGATGTGGAATACCTGACTTCTAGCCCTGGCTACCACTTACTTGTGACCTTGGATAAATTACAGACTGTGTCTCAGTTCCCTCACCTGTAAAATGGGGATAGAAATGGCACTGACTTCATTAGATTGACTTGAACTAATGAGTTAATATTTGAAAAGATCTTTAAATAATTATTAGCATTCATCTTCATAACATCCACATGTAATATTCATGCCATATATCATATCATAATAATAACACATGTTCAAAGGGATATTATTGTAACACCAACTTCTTTCAAAGAACTTTGTAAAGATATCCCTTGGGAGCACATAGAAAGAGCTTTGAGGTACACTGCATCATGATGGATAAATATATCCTCCAAAGTCTTGGAGAAAATACAATACAAGGAAACATTGCTGAGCATGAATTTCATGGTTCATCAAAACTACCCAGTCCCAACAACAGAGCAGAACAAAGACCTTTGAGGGGTTTCGCATGTGATCCATTATGAACAAGAGAATGGCCACATGCTCTCTAATGGGCAATGTACAAGTATTGTACAAACTTACAATATTTGTAACAAATATTGTAACAAAACTTCCCAGGGGCAGGTCACAACATTCTAGAGGCAGGCTCTCAATGTTACAAACACAGCTCTTTTCCTGAAAACAATTCAGACCCAGGAGGAGTAGACAGCTGAGACCAGCCCTCAGGTTGCCTATAACCAACCCCCTGGCCCTGCTGTCAAGAAGCACCAATACCTTCTTTCATGGTGTCACTGACATACATCCATTCCAGCAAATTATCCTTTCCATCCAATCTGACTCACTTGGCATAACCAGCAAGTGCAAGTGCTGTGTGGCCTGATCCCTCAAATAAAATACATCAAATAAGTCATAGTGTTTTCAAGACTGTTTGCCAAAATTGCAAAATCTTTTCTCTTTTACATTTTTCTAGTAACATCCATAGTCCTACAGTTGCCATTTAGTCTTCTAAAATGTCTTGTGTCAAGGGACCAGAGGACAGAGGCAGCAGAGGGAATAAAGGCGTGGGAAAGTCCCTTTGCAGTTTATCAAATTGTGAGTACTGATACCTCATTAATTCTTAATACTTCCTCAGTTCAAGATGAGGCAACCGTTTTCCTCTGGTAATCTTAATGACGGAAGCCCTGCCACTCACCACAGGTGTTAATGGCAAAGTAATTTTGAGGTTTCTGGATGAAGAAAGCATTCCTAGTTTGTAGAACAAACATTGAATGGGGATCCAATGTCAATGTTTCCTAAGGATTTTTATTTATTGACTCAGATGCCTGGGCTCACAGGGATGGTCTGAGGAGAAGTGCATTCCTGTCCTGTCAGGCCTTGCTGAACCCCCCCCCCCATGTCAACTATACCTCAGGACATCCACTGTTGTCCTCTCTCCTATTCATACTTTGGTGACAATATTTCCCTTCCACATGCTGCTCAAAAATCAACACAGCAAAAGAGGAAACACAAGATATCAGGATGTACCACAGAAGTCCCTATAGCACAACAAAGGCATAAAGGCTTTGTTAGAGCAACAGTATTCTAGAACAGTTCTCCAAATGTGATCCTGCTGTCCACCCAGGAAGTTGTTAGAAATGCACATTCTTGGACTCCATCCCAGACCTCCAGAAACACTGGGGGAGAGGCCTGGTGATCTGTGCATCAATAAGGCTACCTGTTCAAAACATAACCATTGGAGACAACAAAGTAAAAATTGCATACATCAAAATGTGGTTTTGAGTAAGCAGGGGTAATTACCCACACTGTGGAACCTAACAAAACATAAGTCACAGAGGTCTCTCAAACTAGGGGGAAAGGGACTGAGAGTTGAAACAGTGATAAAACCCCACCAGGTGGAAAGAGATCAAGAAAGGACAAACAATGCTCCCTTGTCTGGCAAAACCAAAAGGACCAATAAGGTATGACTTGGCCTATGATTTAAGCAGAGAAATTTAGTGATCAGAAAGGAAGCTTCTTTTGGGGTGCCTGGGTAGCTTACTTCATTAAGTATCTGCCTTTGGCTCAGGTCATGATTCTGGGGTCCTGGGATTCAGCCCTGCGTTGGGCTCCCTGCTCAGTGGGGAGTCTGCTTCTCCTTCTCCCTCTGCCTCTCCCCCCTGCTCATGCTTGCTCGCGCTCTCTCTCTCTCTCAGCCAAATAAATAAATAAAATCTTAAAAAAAAAAGAAAGAGATTTCTCTTGTGGACTGAGAAGGTAGGAGAAAGGGACAAACTCTGTTATGGGGGGAGAAGGGAGCCACTTTGGTGGATTGGTGTTAGGCCAATAGTGCGTGGCTGTGGAGACTGAACAGCAACTCTGGGACCCTCATCTTTGGAATGGTGGGGCAATCTGGCAGAACACAAGTGCACAGAGGATGGTAATAGATAATACTGGGCCAATTACTTGAATTCCATCATTTGTGTGGGAGAACTTAGATAAGAGTTGGAATACCAGCCACAATCTTGCACAGGAGAAGTCGTGGAAAACCAGTTTATTATTATTTTTGTTTCCTGCCTGGAGAGGTGTATGACCTGCCTATGTTGACACCATGTAAGCAAAGTTTATCCTGTATATGGTCTTGGGGATCTTAGACATACTTAGAATTTTATAGTCTAACATTATACCACAACTCCAATCTGTTTGACAGAACTTCATTATATGTCAAAGAAATAAAGTCCTCTGTCTATGATAGCCCAATACCTGTCTTCATCTTTCCAGGGCCTTTGCCTTCTACTTCTCCCATGATCTCTTGGCTCATCCAGACCAATTGCCCGCACCATCATGGTCTCCACTGCCTAACACTCTTTCCTATCTTTGTGCCTTTGTCAATAATACTCCCTGCAATAGATGCCTTTTTTTCTCCTCTCTTGGGTTGCTTGTTCCCCAGGACTATTTTATATCTTCAATGTCCTATCTCCTTGTCTCTGACTTTTCCTATGTGTTTGTATGGTGTTCCTAGTGTTTTTATTTGTGCTGTTCTTATTTGCACGTTGATTAAGCCTCCTGGGGTCCAGGCCGACCTCCAGATACTCAGCTTTGACCCCAATGCTAACATTTCAATTGCCCATTTTTTTCAAATTAAATTGCTAAAATATAGAAAATATCTCTGTACAGTGGCTTTTCAGAGGCTTTTTCTTCAAGTATCTTCTAGGTTAGGAACTTAAATCTGTGTTTCAGGAAAACTGAGAGCTACAGGTATGCCAAGAGCCCAGCAGTGCCCCACATCTGCTCAGACTGAGAAGTGAGGTGTGCTGTTCCTGCAAGGGGATGGAGAGAGGGAGAAGGAAAGAAAAGGCAGCAGAAGGAGGTCTACTCACTATATAATATTATTATGTATTATAAAATTTTGCTACTATACTATGCTATTATTAATTAGGGCATTGGTTCAGTTGCTATAACAACAACCAAAAAAAAAAACCTCACCCACAAATGATGACTTCAACAAGATGAAAGATGTTTCTCTTTTGCTTCAGTGTTCATGCATAGGCAGTTCAGGGCTAATACGGTGGTTCTACAGCATCAAGCTCCTAACTGCCCTAGTTCTTATTGTACGGAGTATATCTCAAGTTGTAAAAGATTGCTTTAGATCCCAGTACCATATGCAGAACCAAGGGACAGAGGAAAGAGAAGACAATGACTCAGAGGTCACTCTCACCACTGCCATTCAAGTACCTGACCAGAATTCTCTCAGATGGCCATGCCCCACCTCAAGAGCAGCTGGACATCTAGACCAACAAACGAGAGGACACACTCTGCTTAAGTCCAGAGAAAATATTACCAAGAGAAAGGGAAGTGGAGGGACATTTGATAACTAATATCTCTGTTACAAAGCTATCCTGATTTCATAACTTGAGAATACCTGACTATAAAAGCTATTCGAAGGTAGGTACAAATTCTCCCCCCAACCAAAGGCACTAAGTGTGTGTGGGTTATTCACCCTTCTGTGATGTATGTGTCATGCTAGCCTTCCATTGCCATGGTTACCTTGATTGTGCCATACTCTGACATTCAATTTCTGGATGTAAATTAAGGTTGTGCAATATTAGGCTTTCATTAATGTTTTTAAACTTACCTTATAAGTTTTTTTTACAAATATAACACAAATTCATTGTAAAATAACTCAAAAATCCAAATAAGTAGAGAGAAGAAAAAAAGAAAAGTGTTCTCTGATTCCATCTCATGAAAATGATGGCCGTTAATTATTTGGGGTATATCATTGGAATCACACATACATTTATTATCATTTTACCGAAGTAGCTATGGTTTTGTAACTTAGCCATGCCTACCCTCACTTCACAGTATAGTGTAAATTTGGTCCCATTTGAATACAATATTTCTGCAAGAACAGGCTAATATGTAGTATAATATTTTTTACTCATCTATTATCGAACATGAAAGTTTTGCCATTGAAAACAATAATTTACTTACATCCATGACTGTTTCTTAAGGTTAAAGTTTTGGGGGCAGAATGGGGACATGGAGCTAAGGAAATAGAAAAACTCTTATCAACATTTATGCTTTGAAATTTTAGATCCTTTTGGCATTCGCTGAGTAAAAATAGAATGAGAGTATTGGAATAAATCTTTTATCAACATGATCATGTTCACAAAACTGGTTTTATGGAGGCTGGAAAACAGCCACATGTGGGACTCATTCCACTCAAGAGAAGGGATTCAGGAGGACGTTCCACTACCAGTATTTGGCCCTGTGTGGAGATGATCAAAAATATGTGAATTTTTTAAAAAGAGAGAGAGAGAAAAGATTGATCTGGTGTCCCCAAACAGGGCAGGCAGCTCTATTGTAGCTGATGTTTTCCCTTCTCTTATAATCAAGCTTCAAAGGCTCCAACAGACAATAGCTAAGTTGTCCCAGATGGCGGCACACACATGGGGAAGGAGTGACCAGCTTGGCACTGGGCTAATATGAATAGGAAGCATTTTCTGATTGTCCCTCCAGGAGGCTGGGCAGATCTGTCCTAACCAGGGCTACAGACACATAGAAGGTACTGGAAACCTGACAATGAACAACTGAGCGAGGCTATTTGACCACTGGTCATGCAACCAGCATGTGCAGGTTGCCTCTCATCTGCAGCTGTGTCTCGTATACATTAGCTCCCTGGAGTCTGGTGCTGCGGGGTGCAATGTGAAATAAATTAAACTGACGGGGCCCTACTTTTCAAGAATGTATGTTGTTGTGGCTTTTTTCTTCATGGTCATTTTGGGGCCCCAAATTGTTTGCATTGGAGTCTTCCCTGCAGGCTGCATTATGGCCAGGTAACCTAGTATTGGGGAAATGCCTCACTCCCCATATCTAGCCGGGGAGACAGGCACTGAAAGCATTGGGAATGTGCTTTGCTTGGAAGCATATCCCCACATAGAAGATGTAAGTGTGAGTGATTGTTCATTCCATAAAAAGTTCTGAACTTTACAGAAAAATTTATCAGAGAATGTTGTATAACAGTGAGCTTTCTGAATAAGAGGGTGTTTATAAAGCTCCTATTCATGTTGAGTTTTTTCTCTGAGAACTCATCCATTGTGTACAATTAAGTACAAGCACATTGCTAGAATCAACCTAATTATATCAGTTTATATAATAAAAACCACCATCACATTGAGCCTTGTGGTGGGCAAAGACTTTCATAACTGTGATCCTACCACAGTCTCCAGCGAGGTAGCACTTGCTGTCCTTTCCAGTTCACTAGTGGAGAAATCTGAGGGTCAGGTCAGAGAGGTTAAGTCACTTGTGGAGGATCCCACAGCTTATGGGTGGTAAAAATGGCACTGGAACCTGTGTGTTCTAATTTCATTATACTTTGTTCTCCTTTAAACTCTTACAATATACAACCAGAGTGAGCGTGTGTTCCAATTTTGCCTGGAGTTGTCTCCAAGTAAGCCATTTTCATCAGAGTAAATTTATTATGGGAGTCCTCTTTTATTCTCTAAAATGACCTAGTTTGGACAATAAATTCTAGAATGACATTTTACACACTGTTTAACAAGGGACATCAGGGAATCAGGGAAGGAGGTGTAAAGACCAAACTGACTCAAGGATTGCACTTCAACGGCAATGTCTCTACTGTAGCTATTGCTGTATCTTTATTCCATTTTTAAACAAAATGAGAAATGGACAGCAATCTTTAAAAAGTTTGTGTAACCTTTTATCTATGAAAATTGAAGACAGTCACCATGGTAGACACATTATTAGTAGACTCTAACCACTCAGGGTAGACAATAATGGATTCCCATACCAGCAGCACTGAGAGATATTTACATTCAACAAAACCTAAAGAAGCATAGGCCACCATATCACTCTGGTGGCTATTCACTGAAAATACAATTCAATTGGGTTTAAGGGGGAAAAAAAGAGAAGAAGGAGGAGGAAGAGAACAGTGGAGGGAGACGTGGGGGAGGGGGAGAAGGAGAAAAAGGAGGAGGAGGAGGAAAAGTAAGAAAGTGAAGGGGAAGAGGAAGTTCTGTATCAACTCATATAACTGAGGAGTTGGGGGATAGATTCAAATGCTCCAAACTTATGACGTAGTGATTCTCCATGTTTCACCTCACCCTTACACTGTGTTGGCTCATTCCTGGACTCTGGGCTGCACCCTCAGTGAAGGGCTTCTATCAGGTCAAGCTTCTCAGTGTTTCATATGCTCCCTTCTCTATCTCCTCAAAGGAGCCACAACAGCCAGGTGAAAGCAATGCTCAGCTTTGCTTTCAACATTGTCCCAACTTGAGATAAATGAAGCTCATGTTCTGGACCAGTAGATGCAATCCACTCAAATCATATGGCAGGAGTATTGAGGAAGATTGACTACCTAGAGGGAATCTGGGATATGGATGTGAAAGAAAAAGGCATGGCATCTCCATGTTCAAAACTGAACCTCGTCCTGTTCTAAGATGTCTAAATTATGTGCCTAGAGTTATCCATACAATGCATCTATTTTCCTTTTCTTATTTCCTATCTGGGTGATCTGTGATGACACCCTCTCTTCAATTCCCAACATTGCTAATCTGTGTCTCTTTGTCCATCTCTCTATAAGTTTATCAATGTGTTAGTACTTTTAAAGAACCAGTTTCTGTTTTCACTGATTTTCTCTACTGCATTCTCTTTTCCATTTCATTGAGTTCTAGTCTTAAATTATTTCTATTCTCTGCTTATGGATGTAAGTTTTTTCTCTCTACTAATTTAAACACTCACTGCTACCAATTTCACTGTAGGCAATAATTTAACTGTGCCCTACAAATTTTAGTATGTTCCATTTTCATTTTTGTTCAGTTTAATTTTTTTTATGTTTTTCTGAAACTTTCTCTTGACTCATGGATTTATTTAAAAGTGTGCTGCTTAATTTCCAAGGTTGGGGATATTTTCCTCTTATCTTTATGTTACTGATTTCTTTTTTTTTTTTTTTTCTTAGCTTTGTGTTTATTCAAGCTAAAATCATGACCTACTTTTTTTTTTACTTTATTTAAGCTTTATTTAAACATATGATGTAACCCCACCACCCTCACCCAACCCCTCTTCCCCCCACCCCCCTCAGTTTGTTTTATGACATTAAGAGTCTCTTTTGGTTTTTCTCCCTCCCGATCCCATCTTCTTTCATTTTTACTTTTCCTACCACCTTAACTCCCGAATGTTTATAGCAGCAATGTCCACAATAGCCAAGTTATGGAAAGAACCTAGATGCCCATCAACAGATGAATGGATAAAGAAGATGTGGTATATATATACGATGGAATACTATGCAGCCATCAAAAGAAATGAAATCTTACCATTTGCGATGACATGGATGGAACTAGAGCGTATTATGCTTAGCGAAATAAGTCAACTGGAGAAAGACAACTACCACATGATCTCCCTGATATGAGGAAGTGGAGATGCAACGGGGGTATGTTACTGATTTCTAATTTAATTCCATTGTGGTCACAGAATATAATTTTGTAAGACTTCAATCCTTTTGACTTTATTGGGGGTTTGCTTGTTAGTTCAGAATATGATCAGGCTTGGTAAATGTTCCTTTCCAAGTCCATTTAGGAAGAATGTATATTCTGTTGTTGCTGAGTGGTGTGTTCTATAAGTAGGAATCAGATCAAATGGGTTTTTGATGTAAAAGTGAACCATACCCTTGCTGATTTATGCCTACTTTTTCTATCAACTATGAATAAAGGGCTATTGAAATAGCTGACTGTTAGTGTGGATTAGCCTATTTGTCTTTTAAATTCTATCAGTTTTTTGCTTCATATATTTTGCAGATTTTGTTTTCAGGTGCATACACAATTAACATTTCACACCTGCTTATCAGTTGACCCTTTTTAGTATTATGTAATGTCTCTATCCTTGGTAATGTTCTTTGCTCTGAAGTGTACTTTTTGAGATATGGACATAACCATTTTCATTTTCTCTTGGTTAGTATTTGATGGCATATCTACTTCCATTTTTTAACATTATCTAAATTTGAAGAGATATTCTTGGAGACAGCAGATATCCAGGTCATGTGTTTTATCTATTCTAACAGTAGTCATTTTATTGGTGTGTTTCAACCATCTGGGTTTCATGTAATTGTTGATCTATTTTAGTCATGTTCTGTTTATCCTCTATTTTTCATTCTTGGGTTTCCTTTTCCTGCCTATCTTTGGGTTACTTAAACATTTCTTCATATGCAATTTTAACTTTACTGTGGTGTTTTTTTTTTACTGTATCTCTTTGCAAAAAAGTTATTGGTTTCTTTGGGGATTATAATATGCATGCTTAATTTTTCACAGCCAACTTAGAACCCAAAATTCAACATTTCATGTGTAATGTAGAAAGGGTATCACCATATAGTGTCCTTTAACTTCCATCTTTCACATTATAGCTGTCTTATACATTACATGCATGTCATTGAATACCTACCCAGATAATATTTATATTTTTGCTTTAGACCATTAAACATTAAAGAACTCAAGGGAGAAGAATAGCCTGCTATATTACCTGGGTATCTACCATTACCGTCACTTTTTTTTATTGCTGAAGTTCTGAGTTCTATTTCTTGTCATTTCGCCTCTGTATGAAATTTTTTATGGCAATTCTATTAGGGCACTCAAGATAGCAATGATTTCTCTTAGTTTTCCCTTATCTGAGTATATTGTTAGTTATCTTTCATTTCCGAAGGATATTTTCACTGGATAAAAAAGGCTGATTTCACAGTATTATTCTCTTAGATTTTGAAAAATGTTGTGTCACTTCCTTCTGGCTTCTGTGGTTTCTTAGGTGTCACAATATTTGACACATCATTTTTCACTAGCTATTTTAAGATTTTTCCTTCACTTTAGTATTTAGGAGTTCAATTATGATGGATCTGGGCCCTGAGCCCAATTCTTTGGGCTCATCATGGCTTGGCTTTGTTCAATTCTTGAAGTTACAAGTTTTTGCTTTCACCAACCATAAGAAGTTTTCAGCCATTATTTCTTCAAATATTTTTTCTGTACCACATTACTTCTCCTCTCTTTCTAGGCTCTGATGACATGTGTATTGGACCTTTTGTCCTTGTCCCAAAGCCCATGAGGCTTTTCTTCTTTTTTATCTTAAATTTTCTCTCTGCTGTTCAGCTTTAATTATTTCTTTGATCTGTCTTTAATTTTATAGACTCTTTTCTGTCTCTTTACTGTTATTAAATCTGTTTATTAAGTTACTGTCTTCTTTATAACTTCTATTTGTTTGCTAAGACTTTCTATTTCTCTGTTCATTTGAAGAGCATTCACAATTGCTTTTTGGAGGAATTTTATGTTAACTGCTTTAAAATCTGTGTTAGACGATTCCAACATCTGTGTAATTCCATCTGTTGATTGTCTTTACCCATGCACCAGAAATTTCCCCAGTTATTCATATGCCATGGAATTTTGAAATAAATCTTACATATTTTATTTATTTTGTTATACAATTCTGGATCTTGCTTTAATCCCATAGAAAATGTTAACATTTTATTTTAGCAGTGTTTGACCAGGTTATATATTCCAATTTGTCTCTTGTGTGTTATAACACTAATGTTAATTCAGTTTCCAAAGCTTTTGTAGGAGAATTCAACAAAGAAAGGATAGTTTTTTTAACACATAGTGCTGGAACAATTAGACATGAAGAAGAAGGAGGAGGTGGAGGAGGAGCAGAAGGAGCAGAAGAAGAAGGAATGGGAGAAGGAGGAAGAAGAAGAGGAAGGGGAGAGAGGAGAAGGAGGAAAAGGAGGACAAGGAAGGGGTGGACCGGGGAGGAGAAGAAGGAGGAAGGGAAGAAGAAGAAGAGGAAGGAGAAGAGAATGGAGAAGAGGAAGAAGAAGAAGAATGGGAAGGGGGAAGAAAGTAAAAAGAATCTAGATACAGAGCTTAAAACTATAACAAAATTAACTCAAAATGGATCATAGACTTAAATGTAAAATACAGAATAATAGAATTTCTGGAAAATAAAATAGAATAAAATCTAGGAGACCTGAGTTTGGCAGAGTTTTTAGGTACAATACCAAAAGTACAACGAAAGAAAGAAATTAGTAAATTGGACTTTATTAAATTAAAAACTTCCAGTTGTGCAAAGGACAGGTCACAAACTAAGAATAAATATTTGTAGAACACATATCTAATAAATCTAATAAAGGACTTATATCCAAAATATACAAAGAATCTTAAAACTGAACGATAGGAAAACAATCAATTTAAAGATGGGCAAAAGATCTGAAAAAACATCTCACCAGAGAAGACATACATGCAGCAAATTAACATAGGAAAAGGTGTTCAGCATCCTATGTCACTTAAAAATTGCAACTTAAAACAGCAAAGAGATACCATTATATGCAGATTAGAATGACTAACATTTTTTTAAAAAGAAACTGATAATATCAAATACTGGCAAGGATGTAGAGTAAAAAGAAGTCTTTATTTACTGCTGGTGAGAATGCAGAATGGTACAGCCACTTCAGAAAAGGTGAATGAATAAACTGTGGCATGTATGTACAATGGAATATTATTCAGCGATAAAAAGAAATGGGCCCTAAAGCCAATGAAAGACTGGAAGGACTTTAAATGAATATTGCTAAGTGAAAGAAGCCAAACACTACTTACTATATGATTCCAATTACATGATAGTCTGGGAAAAACGAAACTACGAAAACAGTGAAAAGATCAGTTGCCAAGAATCGGGGGTTGGGGGAGGATGAGTAAGTACAACAGAGGGAATTTTTAGGCCAGTGAAACTATTCTGTGCCAAAACCCATAGAATGTATCACACCAAGAATGAAACCTAAAATAAACTGTAGATTCAGTTAATAATAGTGTATTAATATTGGCTCATCAATTGTAACAGATGTGCCACCCCAATGCAAGATGTTAATAACATGAGAAATTGTGAAGGGGAGGACGGGGTCTATGGGAACTCTCTGCAATATCTGTTCAATTTTCTTTAACCTAAAACTACTCTACCAAAAATAAATAAATAAAGTCTATAATAAAAAATAAATAAATAAATAAAACTCAGCTAAGAACTCTGGCGATGCTTCAACATACATACGTATCACCAGGTGGTGGTCCAGCACTGGGAGATGCTCTGGCTCCCTGGTCAGCTTGCGGTGTCTTAGTGTTGATTACAGGAGACCCATGTCAACTTTATGGGTCACTTTCCAGAGTTCCTCCCTGTCTACCATTTCCAGCATTTTCCATTTCCCTGGAGCGTCCCATTTTGGTTTTCTGATGACTAAGCTGAGACTTTACTTGCCCTGCTCTGATGTACACTTCTGCCACTGTGCCTACAGCCAAAGCCAGGCAGATGAAGGAACAGAAATTTTGAAACATTGGTAAATTCACCACCTGTTCAGTAGTACTTTACATTCTGGTGCCCTTGCATGATTTACTTCTCAGAGTCCTTAGAAGCTTCCCTGTGAGTTTGTCCAGGTTTTACGATCACATTCCATGGGAGAGATGGAGCTGCCTCACCCCTATCTTACCTGGAATCAGAGCCTCTCACTATTTATTTAGATACTCAAATGTCCAAAGCCAAATGAATAAATATTTAATCAAATGAACTGGCCTATACTCCTCAAAAATGCCAACACCAAGTCTCACACATACACAAAACCAAAGAGATGTCCAAAATTAAAAACTAAAGAGACAAAACATAGCTATAAAGTATATTACTTTATGGATGGCAGGATAAAATGTAAATATTGTCTGTGGATTGCACAATAATATTGTATTGATACTAAATTTACTAATATTGGTACTGTGTTATGGTTATAAAAAAGAATATCTTTTCTCTTTGTAAATATACACCAAAGTAATTAGTAAGCAAAAGGGC
Organism: Taxidea taxus jeffersonii; assembly: GCA_003697995.1. Classification (NCBI taxonomy): domain Eukaryota; kingdom Metazoa; phylum Chordata; class Mammalia; order Carnivora; family Mustelidae; genus Taxidea; species Taxidea taxus. The sequence continues at coordinate 83,831 of ML103726.1, read as the reverse complement.
ATGCTATCTCCAACTTACTTTCAAATGGTTCAAATATGCACATAAACACACACACTTTCTCACACCATCTCTCACACACTCACACACAGACCCTGTCTTTGTCACACAGATATTCATAAAAAATATGACAAAACTGTAGACCGAATGGCTTAAATGATAGACTTTTATTCTCAGTTTTGGAGGCTGGGATGTCCAAGATCAAGGTGCTGGCAGATTCAGTTCTTGGTGAGAGCTCTCTTCCTTGATTGTAGACAGTGAGCTTTTCAGCATCTTCAACAGAAAGAGAGAGCACTCTACCGTCTCTTCCTTTTCTTTTAAAGGCACTAATTCCATCATGGGGACTTCACCCCCATGATCTTAACTAACCTATTTGCCCCCCAAGAGGCCTACATCCTAACACCATCCTACTTGGGGTTAGGGCTTTGACATATGAATTTGGGAGAACACCAAAGTGTTCAGCCCACAAAAGTCTCACATATACTCTAACATTCATGCAGACTCTCATGCACACACAGTCCCAAGAGTTGTATACACACATGCTCACAGATTCTCAGACACAGTCATGACCATACTTTGGTACAAACTGTCACACTTCCACCCTTTCACACACATTATCTCTCTCTCATACACACACACACACACACACACACAAACACACAGGTGCACACACAACCGCACAGCAGGCAGGCTTAAGGGTGTAGAGGAAAGAGCACTGATCAGAGGACAAGGAACGCAAGAGACTTCCTGATCCTGGGTCTGGTCCTGGGTTATCTGTTCATCTGCATGTGGAGACATTGGCCCTAAGTGCCTCACATTCTTCTTGATGAAATGTGGGAGTGGGAGTGACTTCTAAGTCCAACAACTGAACAGGGTCTGTGGGGTGTGAAGGAGAGCTTTCTCCCATGCAGCTGGTATAAGTATGAAGCTCATGATGGTAAAACAACATTTTCTCTTGGATAGAGCATAACACAGTACTGTTAACACTGAGAGTACAGGAAAAAGGAGGTGGCTGACCTCATACACTGTGGCCTTCTTAGTCATTAACTTCAAAGTCTATGGAAATTTAACATTAGAAATAATATAGAAATACATTTATATTCTGGGAAGTCTCTTTTGACCTCATTACAGGAAACTGTGAGCAAATGCTTCCTGGTGAGGGGTTGTAAGCAAAGACTGTGACAGATAGTCTGCATGAACTCACTCATATGTTTCTCAGAACTGTGGTTTTTCTTGGCCTTTTTTCAGGAAAAGACAAAATGAAAATAGAAAGGCTAAACAATTTTCTAGAAAAGGACAGAGCTGGGATTTGAACCCAAGTCAGTCTCACCCCAAATCTTGGGTCTCAGGCCAAGGGTAAGAGTGAAATGAAAGAGCTAAACATCTGAACCTGGTAGCAGGATGGTTGAACATCATGTGATGTGAGGCAACTTGGTCTGTCTCCCTCCTTCAAAGGGACCTTTCTTCCAAAGGAAGAAGTGGGAAAAGAAGAATTTGGATTTGACAAACTTGATTTCAAATTATACCTTTGAGTCCTAGGCAAGTCACTTAACTGCTCTGACTCTCAGTTTCCTTTTCTGTATAATGACAATCATAGAACCTATTTTGTAGGATTGCTGAGAGGACACACATCTGTATTGAACTTAGAATACCTGGCACAGTATATTAATCAAAGAAACAGAACCAATAGCACAGAGAAAGACAGAAAGAAGAGGACATTTATGATAGGAATTGGCTCACTTGATTATGGAAGCTGAGAAGTCCCCCAGTCTGCCATCTACATACTGGAAAATCAGGAAAACCAGTGATGTAATTTAGTCTGAGGTCTAAGGTCTGAAAACCAAAGAGGTCAATGGCCTAAGTCCCAGAGTCTGAAAGCCTAAGAACTGGGAGCTCCTATGTTTGAGGACAAAAAAAGATGGGCATCCCACCTCAAAAAGAGAGAGAATTCACCCTTCCTTTGCCTTTTTGTTCCATTGGAGTCTCAATCAAAAGGATGATGCTGCTCTAATTGATAAGGGTGACTCTCTTTACCAGTCTATTAAATTAAATGCTAATCTTTTCTAGAAAAAAACATTATAGGCACACCCAGAAATAATGTTTTATCAGCTATCGTTCTATATCTTTACCTATATCTATATCTCTCGTATAGAGCATTCGTTAAATAAATCAACTTGACACATAAAAGTAACCATTGCACCAGTACTTTGTAAAAATTAATCTATGGTAACGACCTTGAAAGCATGAATGTCTCCCTTTACACCTGTTGTTGGTTCTAACACGGCACTCATTCCACACACACACACACACACACACACACACACAACAAACAAACAAACAAACAGGCAACTTCCTGCTTTAATCCAGCGCAAACATCTGACTAAAGATGCTCTGTGGTGAGGACAAGGCAACCCTGAAATTCTATCAGGGCCTCACAGCAAGGCAGCTTCATGCAAGCCCTATAGCAGCGTTGTCTCAGAAATATAACACAGTTACAAAGGCAGTGTCAACTTTTCCTGTAGCCACATTTTAAAAAAAGAAACAGATAAAATTGATTTATAATACTTTGTATATAATCCAATATACCCCAAATATTACAATTTCAACATGTAATCAACCCCCAAATAATTGATAGTATTTTATGTTCTTTCATTCTTATTTTCATACCAAGTCTCAGAAATTTATTACAAATTTTTACACTTATAATATATTTCAATTAGGATGATAAAGTTTCATTGGAAATATTTGGTCCATATTGAGATTTCATAAAATTTACAGTTGAAAAGGTAAATTCACATACACAAATTGTTTTAAAACTACTGAGAAGTTTCCCAAGCATCCACTCTTAAACTTAAATTTTAAAATAATTAAAATTATATGAAATTACAGATTTAGTTCCTAAGTCACACTGACCACCTTTCAATTGCTCAAAGCCATGTGACTAATCACCAGTGCAGTAGACAGTGCAGTCTTTGCCATGTAGATTCAAGGGCCCTCAAAACCTGTGTGGATTTCATTGATATTTCTCTGAAGTTATCTTTAAGGGTCCACGTATAATAAACGGAAAGTCAAATATCTCTTTCATTTTTGAATTATGGACAGTGATCCATACTGGAAATGCATCTAACCTGACAAAATCATCAAACATTTATTTATCCAATCTACCAATTATTCATTAATTTATTATTTATTGATGTGGTGCTTACTAGGAGCCATTTTGCACCTGGCCTTGCAGAGAGGACATCTGAGGTGTATTTTTAAAAATGTGAAGGAGAATGCCAACCCCAAAATGACAGAGGAGTAGGGTTAAAATATAGCATCCTTCATGCTGACTCTGGCCAAAGGTAAGAGTGTCTAGGTCACCAATCTGGAGTTCATCATTGTATAAGGTAAAACTCACCCAGGAACATCTACAAGGAAGATCTCTTACCTATAGGTATTGGCATTCCTCACCCTGACTCCTGTCTTAGGCCAGCAAACAATACCCAACCAGCACTAAACTTCAGACTGAGCATGGAAGCACTCCACTGGCCCCAGTGACTCAGGATATGTGCAGAGGACTAGCCAGGCCAAAGCTAGTCCTTGAATTCCCTTGAGTTCAAGGGAATTCATCTATTTGACAAACTTCCTCAGGGAAACGTAGGAGAGATTCACAAGCCTGATTCACATTAACCTCTCCCAACACACACGCACACACACATACACACATACCAACACCCTACTCTATGAGTCATTATGAGGGACAGACACATCTTTGAGAGCTGTAAAACAGGGCAGAGAACAATAGAGATGTTTTGATGGTGGGCTCAGCACCATGTGTCAGTGATCATGCGACATTCACTCATTCTCCATCTGTTGTTTACTCATTCATTCATTTGCTAATATGGGGCTATGGTCATAAGTGGTACCCAGTGTCATACTCATACACGTCAACATACACTAAGGCCTGAGAGGAGATGGGACAGGAAATTTGCTTCCGGTAATGAGGAAAGAGGCCATGATTAGAAGTGTCAGCGTGGGGGGGGCTCCTGGGTGGCTCCATTGGTTAAGCGACTGCCTTTAGCTCAGGTCATGATCCCTGGGTCCTGGGATCAAGTCCCACATTAGGCTCCCACCTCCAAGGGGAGTCTGCTTCTCCCTCTAACCTCCCCTCTCATGCTCTCTCACTCTTTCTCACAAATAAATAAATAAAAATTTTTTTAAAAAGTGTCAGTGTGGGCAACAGCAGCAGGCAGAAAATGAGAGTTTCTGGCAAACATCAGAGAGAACAGAACCTGCAAGTGGATGAGTCTTTTTAAGAAGGGAAAGCAGACTAGCAGAGGAAGGATGACCCAGGGGAAATAGAGAAAAGGTGAGCGATCCCCAGAGAATTATCCTGAGAACAAGACAAAAACTCCCAATGGGTTAGCTCTCTTCCCTTCATCAAGGATCACTTGTCCCGTGACTTCATATTGTCACATACATTCAGTTACAGATTCTCAAACTAGGCCCTATGACAAACTGGAACACTGCTCCAGCCCATCACCCAGAGCATTCATGAGTTTGAGTGGGAACTCTATGCTTGCAGAAGCCACACAAGCAGCAAGACCTGACTTACGATCAAATCCACATTTTCTTTTATAACCACCAGTGAAGCACAATTGTGTAGCTTTATGAAGAGAATAAAAATCACATTCTCAATTTTAATAATGTAATCAAATCTAAATAAAACAAAGATCTACAAGGGCATTTTATTACTTCCAATCAATTCTCCAAAAGCAGATGCACAAAAATATGTTCAGAAATTATTCTGATTGTAATGGCCACCAGAGAACGTTCCAAAAATATAAATCTATGATTATATCCTCATTCCTTTATAATGTTAAAAAAGAAGCAGGCCATATGTTTATGATTAAATTTGAATTTGGAATTAAGGTATTTTGGAGACTGAATTGAGTACCAAATCATTAACACAGAATTACCTCTCAAAACCATCACATAGTAATATGAAACATAATCCTAGCCACACCATCTAGCTGAAAAATCTGTATATTCATATAGGTGAGACAAAGCTAATGTTTCTTGAGTATCTACTGGCTCTAGGCCTTGTCTTTACAGAAACTACCATGGTAAGCCTATCTGTTTCATCATATGAAAGATATTGGTATGACCATTTGAAATTAGAATTATTGTCTATGTAAGAAAACTGGGTTCACATATAAAGAGAGGCAGTTGAGACTAAAACTCACATCATCATGGGACACTTAGCTGGCTCAGTTGAGCAATAGACTCTTGATTTTGGCTCAGGCTGTGATCTCAGAGTGGTAGGATCAAGTCCGTCATTGGGCTCCACACTCAGCAGGGAATCTGCTTGGGATTCTCTCTCCCTCTCTCTCTCTGCCCTTTCCCCCCAAAGTGAATAAATATTTTTTTTATTCCAACCCTGTTATATTATTATTTATTCCTTAAGTTCAGCCACAATCCTTTTGACTCTTCTGTTGCCTACTGTATTTTAAATACCACCACTAACAATTTGTATAAAATTACAAAGATAAGAAGAGAGGAAGAAAACAGATAATTAATACAGATGGCAAATCTACATGACAAGAAAGAGAAAAAATGCAAAGCTACTATGGTCATTTTTCTATTTTTGGTCACAGGCAGGAACTGGTATCTCTGACTTCCTTCTTCTACTTCCAATTGTGGGTCTTCTCATTTCTCCCAGGACCAGAGCAGGTTGGAGTTCTCTACCTCAGGAATGAACAAACCTTCATTCCTGAAGACCTAAGTCTCAGTAGTCTGGATTCCTTTTGTTTCCTGTGGTTTCTTTATTTTTTTTTTAATTTTTCCCCTTTTATTATGTTCAGTTATCCGCTGTATAGTACATATCTAGTCCTTGATACAGTGTTCAGTGACTCATTAGTTAAGTACAATACCCAATGCTCATCACAGCACATGCCCTCCTCAATATCTATCACCCCATTACCCCTCTCTCCATACCCCTCCTTTCTGAAACTCCAGATTGTTTCTCAGGATCTATAGTTTCTCATGGTTCATCTCCCTCTCTGATTTCTTCCCCTTTGGATTTCCTTCTCTTCCCCTGTAGTCCTCCATGCTATTGCTTATGTTCCACATATGAGTGAAACCATATGATATTTGTCTTTCTCTGTTGACTTACTTCACTTAACCTAATACCCTCCAGTTCCAACCATGTCAATGCAAATGGTGGGTACTTATCATTTCTGATGGCTGAGTAATATTCCATTGTATATGTGTACCACATCTTCTTTATCTATTCATCTGTTGAAAGGCATCTCAGCTCCTTCCACAGTTTGGCTCTTGTGGACATTGCTGCTATGAACCTCGGGGTGCATGTTCTTCTTTTCACTACTTCTGTATATTTGGAATAAATACCCAGTAGTGTAATTCCTGGGTCATAGGGTAGCTCTATTCTTAACATCTTGAGGAACCTCCATACTGTTTTCCAGAGTGGCTACACCAGCTTGCATTCCCACCAACTGTGTAAGAAAGTTCCCAATTCTCCATATCCTTGCTAGCATTTGTTGTTCCCTGTTTTGTTAATTTTAGCCATTCTAACTGGTGTAAGGTGGTATCTCATTGTGGTTTTGATTTGTATTTCCCTGATGTAGTATTTTTTTCATGTGTCTATTGGCCATTCGTATGCCTTCTTTGGAGAATTATCTGTTCCTGTCTTCTGTCCATATCTTGACTGAATTATTTGATTTTTTTGGTGTTGAGTTTCCAAGATCTTTATAGCTCTTGGATACCAGCCCTTTTTCTGTTATGTCATTTGCAAATATCTTCTCCCATCATGACCTTCTACACTGTAGAAAAAAAATGAGACTGAGGAAGATGTTTCTGTGGATAAATTCACTTTAACATTTTAAGGTCAGTTTTTCTTCATATTTATTTCCACTGAAGTTGCCAGAGAGACTCACTGAACGGCCTTCAGTTCATTTCAATTGTCCCAGTATACCAATAATCAACTGTCATCTCCAAGAACGAACCAGGGGTCATTAATCTTATTGTCATGTGATATTTGGAAAATTCTCCTGCCATTCTACTCAGAAAAGCATTAGAAATGAACAGAAAAGGCCCACAATGGTCTTCCATAAGTTTCCAAAAGATGTCTTGTATTTCTCTGTCTTGCATGCTTTCCTCAACCCAGATTTTTACTAGATGTTTAGCATTAATAGACCCTTCCACATGGACTTGGCAAGTTTCTCTGGTAGCTAACATAGGGAGCCAATAATACCAAAACAAGTACTTTCACTAATCTCTTTATTTTTTTTAAAGATTTTATTGTATTCATTTGACAGAGAGAGAGAGGGATAGAGCACAAGTAGGCAGAGAGGCAGGCAGAGAGAGAGGGGGAAGCAGGCTTCCCGCTGAGCAGAGAGCTCGACGGGGGATTCGATCCCAGGACCCCGATATCATGACCTGAGCCGAAGGCTGAGGCTTAACCCACTGAGCCACCCAGGCCCCCTCACTAATCTCTTTAAAGAAGAGCCACCCTTAGGGCCCTGGGGTGGCTCAGTTGGTTAAGTGGCTGCTTTTGGCTCAGGTCATGATCCCAGTGTCCTGGGATGGAGCCCCACAATGGACTCCATGCACAGTGGGAATCCTGCTTCTCCCTGCCACTCCCCCTGTTTGTGCTTGCTATCTCCTTCTCTCTCTGTCAAATAAATAAATAAAAGCTTTAAAGAAATAACAACAGAGAAGAGGGCACTTCAGAGCTACCATCCCTGGGTTGAGGGGGTGGGGAATGAAATGAAGTTAGTTAGCATTTACTATGATGAATGAAGGAGAGCTCATAGAACATGGTCATTTTAAAGATCTCAAGTGGCATCTTGCTGTCTGTGACAGGAACCTGGCTGTCAGCTACTGTTACCTAACATAAAAGTAACTAGTAAAGCCATAATTTCTTGTTAAAGAGCTCTGTAAGATCCAGTAATACCTTGTCCTGTTGCAAATTAAGTGCAAAGAAAGTATGCCTACTAGTCTCTCTCCTGGTAATTAAATCTGGGAAACTCTTCAAAGGCACTCTATCCAAAAGGCTTGTCCCCCCACTATTTGAAATGCATCACTCGCGGGTGGCTCTGCAATAGGTAATTACTCATGATAATTGAGCTGGCTGCTATTGTTCAGCAGTTCCCATGGAAGCTGCCCCCCAAAAAAAGGAAGCTCAGCAAATTCAGCTTCCCCTCCTGGTTATAAAAAATAAAAATAATTTTTAAAATTTTAAAAATAAAAAAAATTTAAAAACCTCAAACAAGGCAAAGCTTTATGCTTTACTTTCAGAAACTGAAAGAATTTCTCTCACCACATACTGACCTCATCAGGAGTTGTGAACACATTTTGACTTGGAGACTTATAATAATTGTCATATTTTAGAAACACAAACATTGAAAGTTAATCCTTAATTCTTCCATAGTTCAAACTAGTATTTTATCTGCTGCATTTCCAGGCTTTGATCTAATAAAAGTGCTTTGTTTCACATCCCAGAAATTGTATGTAAAATTAAAACTAATCCCATCCACTATGTTTCTTTGCAAATTAAATTAATTATGTGAAATTACCCACTTCCTTCTTCTCTTCTTTCCCAGAGTTTCCCTTGCCTAGAGATATTCAGCATCCCCAGGCTCTTCTTATAGAACCACACAAATCATAGCTTTTATCAGCTACCCTGTTAATTTCTAGCCATACCAATACCTTCATTTAGACACTTGAGGGAGATATATGCATCCATCTCCTAAGGAAAATTAAGCTGAGGGTCAATTCAACACAATCTATGTCAAATGTAACAGGTCACTGAGGAAACCATTATTAAAACGGTGGAGAAGGGGGTGTAATCACTAGTTACATGGTACCTTTGATCACCAGTGCTTAACACAGCAAGACATACAGCCCACTGAAACAGGAGAGGCCAAATTTTAGAAATTCATTGCTCTCCCCTACCTTCGTTTACAGGTCTTAAGTACAGCTGGCCAAACATGACTACTTAACTGAATGACATTTTTTTTCAAACCTTCAAGAATCTTGTTAAAGGGGTTCATAATATTTCCTGGATATGAAAATGAAACAATTCTTTCAAAATAACATTTTGATGAGTTGAGTGTAAATGAATTAGAAACACACAGTTTAAATTTCCCTTGAAATACACATTGGTTTCAAAATTAAGGGGGAATTAACTTCTCCAAATGTGTTTTCAATTTTGCCTGACCTCAAAAGTTTGCTGCACGGTTTGAGATGGCTGGACTAATGCCACTTTTGCCTATCCTTACCATGGGCTTTACCCGAGAAAACATTTTATTTCCACCTCCCCATGGCCTTCTGATGGTGAATGGTATTACTAATGTTATCTGTGGGATGTAATTTACTGTAATAAATATTGTCATGGTGAAAAAATGGAATTTTAAAATGATGGCCAAGCCTAGCCAATAGCCCTTTGATTTTATACAACATTAGGTGTTACAGAATTCTGAGGCAACCAATCAATGACCTTAGAAAACTTCTGAAAATGGTCTGGGAGTTTTAATTTGGGTAACAAGTAGTTTACATTCTCTTGAGGAAGACATTGGAAATGCTAAAAATTTAAGAAGAGTTTTATTGACAAAGCAACTGGAAATTGTGAAATTTTTAATCAGTCTTCTTCAATACCTTTAAAACTCTTGTGTAATGCTGGGGCGCCTGGGTGGCTCAGTGGGTTAAAGCCTCTGCTTTCAGCTTAGGTCATGATCCCAGGGTCCTGGGATTGAGCCCCACATCAGGCTCTCTGCTCAGTGGGGAGCCTGCTTCCTCCTCTCTCTCTCTCTGCCTCTCTGCCTACTTGTGATCTCTGTCAAATAAATGAATAAAATTTAAATAAAATAAAATAAAATAAATTATTGTATAATGCTTATCAAGCAAATGTTAATGATTTTTTTCTACCTAACAGAAAATGTAGACAATGTACCTAGAAAGTCACTGTCATGAAGCATTATAACTACCATCTTCCTTTGTCATTAAACAGGTTTCAATCTTGTGCAGGCTGCTGTGGTACAGAACATCAAGAACAGACACTCCTGGGCCCAATAAGTTCCTTAAGCATCAGCTTCAGAGGAGAATTTGCTGTTGAAACAACTCTGAGTTCCAGAAAAGTAATATGGTCATAGGTTCATGGACTTCTCTACCTTGTTGTATCTGCTCTCAAGACAGAAAATGTTAATAATCATGTACCCTGAAACCACCACACCCAAAGAATTTTTGAGGCTTCTCTTCTGATTCCAGGCTTGGTCTGACTAAGAACAGAGAGCAGAAAGAAAGAAGGGCTGGACACTAATGGCATTGTAAAGAAGTAAAACAGAAGGTGATACAGCCAGTGGGCAACTAGAATTTAACCCCTGGGGAAACCTTGGACAATGTAGTAGATTGATTCTTTCCCCAAGGTGAGGAAGCTGAGGTACATATACCCCAATTCCCATCAGTCACTGGCTGAAGCTGCTTGGGGGACATGGGGAGAGGGGGTCTGTTATTTCTTAGCTTTCTGGCTCTGCCAGACAGAGAGAACACTCTGGCCAAGACAAGGGGTGGGGGGAGGGTGCTGGTAGTTTCAGATTTTGACTGAGAGCACTGATGTTACTGATGTTTAAATAAATTTCTAGGTACCAGCTGGATCCACTCCTACACTGGGTGCCACATAAACAAACCAAACTTAGGTAACTTTCATATTCTTGTAAATGCTCAACTTGACCAGAAGTACAGCGTATCCAGGCAGCCAATCCCCAGATGTCAAGCCCAGCATTGAGCTCTAAACTTACTTACTTGTCCCTTATTCATTATTTTTCTCTTCCTTGTTCCTGATTCTTCATTCTAGAATCCTGGCTCCCACCCCATTTTGTAGTTCTCTGGATCCTGGGGAAACAGAGACTGAAGTCTTTTTTTTTTAAGATTTTATTTATTTATTTGACAGAGATCACAAGTAGGCAGAAAGGCAGACAGAGACAGAGGGGGAAACAGGCTCCCTGCTGAGCAGAGAACCCAGTGTGATTCGGGGCTCAATCCCAGGACCCTGGGATCATGACCTGAGCTGAAGGCAGAGGCTTTAACTTACTGAGCCACCCAGGCGCCCCAGAGACTGAAGTCTTAAATAAACTTGTTCATACCACCCAAATTGTCTTCTTTAATCATCTTAAACACTGTTGACGGGCTTTGAGTAAGACCCTGGTTGTATTTGTTACATATCGCTTTTAGGAATTTACCACTCATATGCAAGCTTTTCCTAACATAGCCCTCTGGCCACTCTGAACCTGAGGAGAGCAGCTAGAAACCATGTGACTCCTCTATTCCTACTAATCTTAGTTCTCTTGTACTACTGAAGAAACATCACTCTTGTCTTTTCAAATGTTTCCAAATTAATTGTCTTTTTTTTTCTTGGGTCCATGTTAAATTAATCATTCAAAGGATGGTGACTTTGATTTTGCCAGACTTCAACCTAGGCTGGCTCCTAAATTATCCTGTAAGTTCTATCAGTCCAACCCTATCTCAACTACATAAATTGGAATGTTCCAGAGGTGGTGAGATTATAGTGTGGTGGTAGTTTGGGTATTGATCTGTGGGGAGTATGACCCATCATTCTGTAGCATGTCATGGCTTAGCATAGAGTCCTAGACTGGGTACCAGTTTGGTTTGAGAAACCCAACTGTTTCAGTGGTAGGAACACCATTTGTTTCCCCATGTCCTAGAAGGTAGAAGACATACAAAATAAATACTCATGAGACCAGGCTGTAAGGGTGGACCAGGAAAAAAGCAAGGTCTTTTTACTTTTCTCCCCATCTCAGAGCCCCAGGTCTTTTCTGTGTATCCCTTAAGATGGATGTGGCTCATGGCTGACACAGGCCCATGGCCTCTCCTGGACCACACCTCAGTCTGGCTGTGCAGGATCACATGTGGCAAGAAAGTCTCATAAATTAGAAACAGAAGGTAAATAACAGCAGAGAGAGTCTGATGAGAGCTATACTGCCTGGCCCCTGCCCTCTTCTGTGGACTTCCAGTGGCCTTACAACTAGAGAAGACAGCCAGCAAGTCCAGTATGAAAGAGTGCAAGAGAAAAATCAATGGCAACTTAAAAAGAGAGAGAGAGAAGCATAGGATTTGCCTCCTACCACCACTGGCTACTGGGTTGCTAATACTTTAGGGCAGTGGGCCTCGAAAAGTTTGTCCTGCATCAGCAGCATTGGCTCTGTCTGGGAGTGAGTTCAAAATGCATATTTTTGGGCTTCACCTGTGGAAGACCAGAACTGTGGAACAGAATTCTGGGAATGAAACCCAGAAATCTGTGTGTTAAAAAGCCCTCCAGGGTAATATGATACTTTCTTAGCCTGGAGAATCATTGCTTAAAAGAGAAAGACCAGTAAGAAAATAAAATCAAAGTTATATGCTGTATTTAGGGATATAGGTACTTAAATTAACAAGTACAAAAAGTTCATCTGCAGTATCACAATGTTTCTCTTAAATTAGTTCCTTTGTTTCCAGAGATGTGAATTATACTCAGGTAGTCCAAACCAGATGCAAATCAACCCAGATGGACTCCATCCATCACTCAGAAGCTTGGGCAGGAGGTTATCCTGGAGGAGTCTACACCATCACCAGTTACCCATTATTACACCACTGGGGCCTGGATAACAACTTTTCCAATTTCAGAATTAGCAGAGACTACTTTCCTATACTTTCAAATGGGGAATCCATGCCAGTTTATGGACCTGCCAAAAAAGATCTTTTCCCCAGTAACTAAATGGAAATTAACAATGATAGGCCAGTAGTTATATTGTATAAGGATTACACATTGATGACCATTACCTAATTTGGTGAAAACTTCTGAAAATATAGGTAGTATCTGCTTCTTGAAGATTACTTCCTCATGTAGTTACAGGTTAATCAACTATTAATACAATTATGATTTGTGTGGAAAACTTTAAAGATTGAGTCCCTACCCTCCAGGTTTCTTTAGCTAATATATTTTTTCTCAATATGCAATGGGCATGCAAATCTCCTGGACATCTTGCTAACAGGCAGATCCTGACTGATTAGGTCCTAAATGGGACCTAATGTTCTGCATTTCTAATGAACTCCTAAGGATGCTGACGCTACTGGTCTACAGACCACACTCTGAACATTGAAGGTCTTATAGAACCATCTAGATGATGCAGGAACAAGGACCTTAACTTCTCTTTCTTGAATAAAATAGGATGTTGTGGCTCTTAGCAGCTTGGAAGTGAAGAGGTTAAAATGTATCTAGCTATGTGGAGTTTGCTAAGAAAAACTGGGTAATTTCAACATTACTGATTAAGATGAAGAGGAGAAAAAAGAAGGCCATTATTCAATAGTGTAATGGTGCAAACAAGTGATTTCTGTAACTGATGCTGAAAGTACGAGGCTGGACCTTACTGTCTTCTCTGCCAATGGCTGCCTAACTTTGGCTTGGCTTGTTCTTGACCATGACATGACAATCTCAAAAAAAAAAAAAAAAGTTCTAAAAATATACTTTTCTCAAGTTCTTGTGCCAAGCTGTTTGTTTTTAGGTACTCTACAAAACTTTCCCATTCTTTAAGAATTTCAAATGTTTAATTTTTAATGTTCATAGTATAATCAATTGTAATTTTCTTTTTAGCTTTTCTCATGTTCTTTGTTTTTCTAAATAATTGCCCAGCTGAACTCCTTTGTCCTACTTCTCCATACCTTCCAGAAGCTGGTCATCGGAAGTTAAATTCTGGAATTATGTGCTGGCTTCGGCAGCGCATATACTAAAATTCTGGAGTTACAATGACTTCATTTCTAGTCTCCTACAAATGGCTGCAGGATCTTGGACACATATGCTGAACTTTCTAGTCCATTACTTGCTCATTTGTGAAATAGGAGTAATATTGATACCTATCTCAAAGTGATCTTGTTTGGCACCAATATGCACATGTAATCACTAATGCCAAGTCAGGTACCTGGTAAGAACCCAACAAATTTAATGATTGTTGTCATTATACCATCTTTCTATGTGCAAGAAAATGACAGATACTCTGTAGACATGGAGCAGATAATTTCCAGCTGTATCTGGAAAAGAGACATTTGCCACCAGTGCAAACTGGTCTATGCACATGGATATAGGGACTGATGACAAAGATGCCTACCCAATGCAAATTGTTCATCCTTCCCTTTTCTCTCTATCCTTCCAAAGCTGCTAACCAATTCACTAGATAAGTTCCAGGATCTAGCAGTTGGAACTCCCTTAGCCACTAACTTCTTGGTGCCCTAGTTGGATGCTTAGAAATAGATGTGAGCACATGAATAAGGCAGGGTTGAGTTTATAAAACAGGTCATATTGTAAATATTAACATTTGCAGCCAAGATTGTAGTGTCCTTCACTCATGCTTGATTATAAGAATAGTTAAAGTGTTTATTTCTCTTATCTGAAGCTATTTCTCAAAGCTATTTATATAAAATAGTATAATCCCCAAGATGGACTGGCCCTACATACACTCAGTTTTAACATTCACATCATGACTGATAACCCTTAGAATGTAAATAATCAGGTCCTTTTCTTCCTATGTATTTGTTAGTTTAGTTAAAAATAAACAGGGACATAACAAATAGGTCTACTTTTCCAATTAAGCATAGTAATATTTTTACTCACTATATGTCATATGCTGGAGCTAGAGTGAATATAAAAGCAGTTACAACCCAAAATATAAAATGGGCTTCATGTGATGCCAACACAACACAGGATCATGCTGCTTCTTTGAAGTAATTACCTCCATTGACTTTCACTTCTTTGTAAAATGTGATCATTTCATCAGAACTTAAATGAGATACAATTTGCTTTTGCATTGTTCATGACTTGTCGGTTTGCCAAACCATGGGAGTAAAATTGATCTGAAACAATTCAAAAAACTGTTTGCTGATATTAAAGCAAAACATACGTATCCTTATCACCCAGCATTTCTACTCTCAGGTATTTGTGAAACAAAATATGTACATATTTCAACAAAGGATATGTACGAGACAGTTGATTTTAACATTATTTGAGATAGCCCCAAGATAGAAAATATCCCAAAGGGATCAACTGTAAGTGAATAAATACACTGTGGTACAGTAATAGAATTGAATACTTGGTGGCCATGAGCAAGAATGAACTCCAATTGCATAGAGTGAAGTGGATGAAACTCACACACTGTTAAATAAAACAAGCCATATCACAAACCATGTGATACATAAATAGCGAAAGAAATTCATAGTGTTGCAGTCAGGATAGTGGTTGCTTTTCAGAGAACTCTACATAGAAGGTGATAAAGACCAAAGTGCTTCTGAGGACTGGTAATGCTCTGTTTCTTAATTTGGGTGCTCAATCTTCAATATTATTCAATTTGTGAAAATCCATTGAGTTGTAAACTCATGATTTGTACACTTTTCCTAAAATTTTCCATTTGAAAATTTCACTGAGAGGAGTGCCTGAGTGGCTCAGTCATTAAGCGTCTGCCTTCAGCTCAGGTCATGATCCCAGGGTCCCAGGATCAAGCCCTGCATCGGGGCTTCCTGCTCAATGGGGAGTCTGCTTCTCCCTCTCCCACTCCCCCTGCTTGTGTTCTGTCTCTCACTGTACCTCTCTCTGTGCCAAACAATTAAATAAAATCTTAAAAATAAAATTTGAAAATTTCACTAAGAAACTTGACTAGTATCATGGTCTCAGGGCTAATCTGAAATTTTGTGTTGTTGGCTGAAATACTCAACTGACCTAGTCATATAGTATTGTTCACTCACCAGTAGTCTCAGGGGTCAACACTGTGACCTTGACTTTTGACCGTCTTCCATCCCAGCCTAATCACCCACCAGAAGTATCAAAGCAACAAGCCCACTGAGAAACAGTCACAGAGTCTCTTTGGTATTAGAAAAATGTAGAAGAGGAAAATTTTTGCAAGTTTTATAAATAATTTAATGGCTTTGCAGCAAGTAATTTTTTCTTTTCTACTCCTTGCAGTTCTCATTGCCATTTTTTTAGTAGTATCTTGAAAACAGTGGGATTTATGCAGATGTCAATCAAATGCTAGTTGGCAAATCAATGGGACATTTCAGTGGTAAAAAGCAACACCCTTAGCAAAGCTCTACACATGCCCATCTAAATAATGTTGTTGTTTCTGTCTTTGCTATGCTGCTGCTGTTCAAATATCTTTTGAAACAGAACACAATTTTTTGTTCTTCCTTTAGCAAGATCTTAAGCAGATTGTTTGACATGCACAGCTTTCAAAGGCAGCAACAAAATCACCATCATCCAAATGCATATTTTCTTAGCTTTTTTCCCCCAAATGTTTTGTAGCGTCATATTGAAGTACTAGGGGACATCATCTTAGCTGAGCTTTGCTTCAGCATCTGTCATGAGTTTCTGGTCTTTCTCTGTCTTCTCTTCCTGTGTCTCACTGTGTTTCCCTTAGTTTCTTGAGGGTCTCTTGTCATTCACCCCCACTGCAGCCATGAATAGCAACTAAAATCCATGAAGATAGTCAGGCATGGCAATATAAAAGATGAGAGAATTTAAATCTGAATGCATGTATGTGGATGATATAATCAACAGCCACTGGCTATGGTAGGCATTTTTACCTATGTAATTTACAATCCAATGGAGGAACCAATTTGGGCCTAGAAGTCCATAATTTGTCTATATATCATCACTCTATAAATGAAATATATTTGTCTTTCATTATTGCTGATTTTATTAAAACATTTACTGCATTCCCAGGTGCTTAGTACATTCTAACATCAGCTACAGAATACTTCTACAAAAAGAAAATCTAGAAGTGAAATTAATCTCATTGTCTACTCAACAAATATTTATTTAGTACCTGGTATGTATCAGACACTGTTCCTACAAATACAGCAAGAAGAAAGAAAGAGGGTGGCTCAGTCAGTTAAGGGTTCGACTCTTAATTTTGATTCAGGTCATGATCTCAGGGTTGTGAGATCAAGCCCCACATCAAGCCCCATAATGGGCATGAAGTCTGATTAAGATTCTCTCTCTCTCTCCCTCTCCCTATGTCCCCCCTCTGTAAAAAAAGAAGGGAGAGGAGGAGGAAGAAGGGAGGAAGAGAGGAAAGAAAGAAGAAAAGCAATTAACACCTGGTTCCAACATATGAATTATGAGAGAACATAAGGCCTTCTTTCTGAGGTGGTTACTATCTTGGACTCAATTTGCAAATCAACAGGGAAAGTCATTGGTCATCAGTCCAGCCAGTTGGCTCATGCAAAACAATTCCGGCAATCATATTGGAACTAGATTGAACAACCAGATGACCTCATATCTTTTCCTATAAGCACTTGAAACAAAAAGTGGCTGCACTCAAGTGTCACGTAGGTTTTTGGATTCTGTGGCTGCCAAAGTCAGAAACATCACTGCTTGAGAGTGGAGAGAATTTGAGTAGCAGAAGTACTCTGCTGGAGGGGAAAAAAATCAATCAATTTATCTGTGGAATTGTTCCTCTGACAGAAGAAATACAATAATACAAGCATCTGTTTCCTTGCCTCTTGTTTTCCAACTGCTGGCTCCAGAGGTACATGTGAATTAGACAGTTATCACAATAGTTCTATGTGGCATTGAGGAATATTTTGTAGTGTTAAAAAAATCTATAGCACTTAAAGTTATACATATGAAAATGCTATTAGGTGTTCATCATATTGGATGCTGGAATTGTGACTTGTTATATTTTTATAAAAAGATGTATTCAAAAGATTTGGCTACATATTCATAAAATTAGATTTTAAATGTCAGCTTTATTCAAACAATTTGAAAGATTGTAGAGGGCAAATCTATGATAATGGTGCTGACATGGTGGGTAAAGTAAAAGATGTAAGGCCACAAATTTGGCTGAAAACCAGAAGAGTTCCCTGTGTCATGTGTGGCACATGTTTTGAATTTGTTACTATGAGACATGGTCTCAGCTGGGCCAATAGCAATGACATTCTTTGGAACTATTAAAAATTGTTTATGACATTTTCTGGACTTACCCCAAAATAGAACATCTTGATGAAACACTATCAATTTTGACTCTATGACTTCTCTTGGTCATACAAGGGGTATGCTGACTGAATGCAGATAAAGAAATCAGATTTAATTTAGACAAGACACAAAATGTATCAGAAAAGCTAAGTGAAAAACAGAAGATGCCCAAATAAAGAATGAAGCATGGTCTTTGGAAGAAAACGATATTAATTTTGAATTTCCACTATCCAGAGTTATTTGGTATGAACTGTGATTACTATTAATGTTATAAATATCTTACAAAAAATATATCCAAGTTTGGTTATTTTACTTTAAAAGGATTTTTTAAAATTTTAGATAAAATCAAAGTGCATGTGAACTATGCAGCTTCTAGGGAAAAAAGCAGAAAAATTAGAATAAGGAAACAAAATATTTGCAATTATGAAAAAGATTCAAGCAAAAGATTTTGAAATAAACTTCCAGAGTATTTGATGGACACTCTACTATGTGCTTAAAGACAGATTCTGATAAGGTGAATAATAGCCAACTTTTTTCTTCATTTTTCTTTAGAATATTCCTTGCACTGAAAAATTTGACAGAAGAATCTGAGAATCACATACTTTCCCTGCATGGATCTAGATATTATGCTGAAAGAAGTGAACATTTTACTATATGTGATAGCAATCCAAATTACAATATCATCTTATTGATGATAGCATTACAATATTTGAATCTGATACACCAACTTCATTCTTTATTCCCCATCCAAATATCTTTTGAAGAATTGTATTGAAAATCCATTTGCTTGGCCTTAGCAGATGAAAGTCTCTCAATACTGAAATAATTTTTAGGAGCCTAATGAAGAACCACAATGACTGGAGAAAGTTGCCAGTTCAACATTGTTTTCTATAAAACATAAATTATATAAAAATCTTAACTGAAAAATAGAATGAATGATTTTGCTGAAATAAAGGGAAGAAACTCTTAAGAATGAGTAATGTACAATTTATGAATTGTGTGTGTCTTTGTTTTACTACACATGTAAATATCACTGGCAGATGCATAATAATAATTAAATTTAACCATCTTTGATATTTTTTTCAGTGTTCCAAGATTCATTGTTTATGCACCACAACTAGTGCTCCATGTAACACGTGCCTCCTTAATACCGACCACCAAGCTCACTCATCCCACCTCCCTCCCTTCCAAAACCCTCAGTTTTTTCTCAGAGTCCATAGTCTCTCATGCTTCCTCTCCCCCTTCCAATTCACCCCAATTCACCTTCCCTTTCCTTCTCCTAATGTTCTCCATGTTATTCCTTATGCTCCACAAGTGAAACCATATAATTGGTTTTCTCTGTTTGACTTATTTCACTCAGCATAATCTCTTCCAGTCCCGTCCATGTTGATACAAAAGTTGGGTATTCATCCTTTCTGATAGAGGCATAATACTCCATTGTATATATGGACCATATATTCTTTACCCATTCATCTGAAAGGCATCTTGGCTCTTTCCACAGTTTGGTGATTGTGGCCATTGCTGCTATGAACATTGGTGTATGGATGGACCTTCTTTTCACTAAATCTGTATCTTTGAGGTAAATACCCAGTAGTGCAATTGCAGGGTCATAGGAAGCTCTATTTTTAGTTTTTTAAGGAATTTCCACACTATTTTCCAAAGCGGCTGTGCCAATTTGCATTCCCACGAACAGTGTAAGAGGGTTCTCCTTTTTCCACATCCTCTCCAGCACTTGTTTCCTGTCCTGATAATTTTGGCCATTCTAACTGATGTAAGGTGCTATGTCAATGAGGTTTTGATTTGAATTTCCCTGATGACTAATGATAATGAATATTTTTTTCATATGTCTGTTAGCCATTTGTATGTCTTCTTCGGATAAGTGTCTGTTCATGTCTTCTGCCCATTGTTTTGATGTAATTTTCTGTTTTGGGGGTGTTGAGTTTGAAGAGTTCTTCATAGATCTTGGATATCAAACCTTTGTCTGTAGTGTCATTGGCAAATGTCTTCTCCCATTCTGTGGGTTGCTTCTTCATTTTGTTGAATTTTTCCTTTGCTGTGCAGAAATATTTTATCTTGGTGAAATCCCAAAAGTTCATTTTCACTTTTGTTTCCTCTGCCTTTAGAGACATGTCTTGAAAAAAGTTGCTATGTCCGATGTCAAAGAGGTTATTGCCTATGTTCTCCTCCAGGATTTTGATAAATTCCTGCCTCACATTGAGGTCTTTCATCCATTTTGAGTTTATCATTGTGAATGGTGTAAGAGAATGGTGGAGTTTCAATCCTTCTTTGATATTCTGCTGACGTTCTGTCACATAAAAACCATAGTGGACATATTTTTTTCTAATTTATCATTATGAAGGTGCATTTGTCAGTGTGGAAGAATAGAAATTTTATTTCATAGCTGCCAAGTTTGATTTGTAACTTCCAAACATTGCACCCATGGACTGTGGGCCTCCACTTGCACCTCCCCCTTGGCCCCATATGTGTTAGGAACAGGCTTAGTGAACATTCAAGTAAATGGAATGCAACTCTTATAAACAGGGACTTTAATTCTTCACATTGGAAATTTAAGAATTTAACAAAGCAACCTTCTAGAAGAGTCCATGAACACATGGGCAGCTAGATAAAAGACTAACTGCTGAGCCCATTTAAAAATATCATTGAAGATGAAATAGGAAAATTCTTCAGTTAAGCCACATTAGTGTTAGAAACATCCTGCCTGGCTGGTTCCCAACCAGTCACTAAATTCCCAGTCGTGGCTGCCCTGCAACTATCCCTAGTATCCCCCAAGTCTCCAAAGGGTGACATCCCTCCCACCACAGCTTTTCCAGTTTCTTCCATGCTCTATGTCCTTTTCTTCTCCCTCCACTGTCAAAATGAGCTCACTTTTGCCCAATTTTTCCAGCACCCAGGACCTCCGAGTTTCTAGATGCAGTTTGCTCCTCAGTGGTGACACAGGTCTGTTTTATGCATTTACCTACCCAGATAACCTTCCCTTTCCCTTTGTCTATTTGAGATATCTCTATTATTTCTTTTTTTATATAATTTCTTTTCAGTGTTCCAAATTTCATTGTTTATGCACCACACCCAGTGCTCCATGCAATACGTGCCCTCCATAATACCCACCACCAGGCTCACCCCAACCTCCCTCCCCTCCAAAACCCTCAGTTTGCTTCTCAGAGTCCACAGTCTCTCATGGTTTGTCTCCCCCTCCGATTTCCCCCAACTCACTTTCTTTCAAGAGTCCTTAACATGGAGGGATAATGAGCAAAGGAATTTCAGGAGTTCCAAAAAGTGGCTTTCTGATCTCCTAAGCATGGTATGAGCAGCACTCCAAGATGTGGGCAATTAACCTATCCCTGCAGGACTCTGGGATCCTTACAGTCAACAAGTGGATGTAACATGAGCAAGAGTCCCAAATCAGAGCAAATCTGGCACGCTGGAATTGTACAACCAGTGCACATTTGGAGAGCAGGGTGAGGAAGTAGAGAGGACAGAGAGGTGCGCCCTCTAGAAGTCCAAGGTCCCAAGGGTCCAGCCATGTTTATCTGACCTCCCCTTACTGCCTTTCCCAGAAACCCACTGTCTTTGTTCAAAAATCTTTGAAAAACACAGATCCAAAACTGGCACTGTGCAAGGTTTAAGGTTGGTTCAAAACTTCAAAACCCATAAAGTTGGACAGAGTTCTGAACCCCTCAAAACTCACATTCCTTCAGAAAGGTCATTTGAGTTAATTGCCAAATATGCTGAGTTTACCACAGAGTTCTTGGTAATTGTTTTACATCAAAGATCATGTAATGTTTGTTTTTTGGAATTACACAGTCCCAATTCATTTCACGCATTCATATTTTACTGCTTATTCACCCCATTCTATAGATGAGAAGATTTCTTTTTTCCTTTATTACTCCATCCTGGATTTTGGCTCACTCTTATTTTCAGAGGTCATTCCAAACATGAAGGGATGAAGTTATGCAATCCTTACTAATCCTGGCCATGTACTTCCAACCCACGAACATGGTTGTTATTATCAACCCAAAATCACTGGCGAGCACCAGTGTCACTGGAATAAAAATAACTTGGACTAAGAATGATTATTAAGAAAAGCAAAAATCTTTGTTAGTAAGGCTGTAGCCAGCAAGATCATGATTTCCCTTTGTTTCTGGATCAAACAGTCCGGATATCAACATTGGAACAATTTTTGAAATGCTTTGCAGTTGTATAATTTCCTGCAGCTGCCTAGCCTGTTAATGATAATGAATTTAGAACAAATTGCTCTGATGTGACCTCTGTATAGTGTTGACTTGCGTTATCTGAGTCTGAAAATACTCCTATCCAACACCATATTATGAGTGTCCATACAAACTGATAAGGTTTTATCCCAGGAGCTAAGCATCAGTGAAGTTTAAAGGCTCTGGAGCCTGATGTTGAGCTGCATTTCTTTTATTCAGGTTCTGACTTGGGGTATGGAAGCAGCAATTTTTAGAGAACACTGTGTTGTTCAATAAAAGGGAAATGCATCAGAATCCTGCACCCTTGGGATGGGTGGTGAGCATTTGTGTTCTGATGTCGAGAAGGCATTGTTGTTTTCTGGGCACACTAACTGTGAGGCTGGGTTAGCTTTGAAATGGTTACCAGCACACACAGAAGTCTTCCCTTACACAAAAGCTGAGAGAAACTCATTTTGGGAGAATTTTAAATTAACTCTTTAAGTAGCGTGTGATCCAAGGCAAATATTTTGCCTGCATGGGGCAAGAAATGAAAAGGACCCTTCCAAGTTTACTGGCCAGAACATCACTTGGGCATGAAGCTAGAGATGAAGAACAGAGGCAAGTGGAGGAACAGAAAAAGAGCCAAGGTCTGAAACCCTGAGGTTTGGGAGCCAAAATCTGGGGAAGTTTATGAAGGGCAGACTTTAGGAGTTAGTGAACAAACTTGATGTTGGCTGAAACTTGCTGCCCAGAAGGGAAAGCCCTCATCTCCTGTGGGAACTTTGGGACATAGGATAACACTGTATCCATTGTGTTTCCTCTTCTAGAATTTTGATGCCAAAGATGTTTACATATCTTCACAGTACAATGCAGAGTCAAGGAGGCTGTTTCATTATCCCAAGCTCAGAACCCCTTCCCATTTAAGTTTGTGCAATTTTTTTCATTTAAACGTCGCCCAAGGTACCCCCCACCATTGGTGAGGCACCCAGACACCTATGGCTGGACCACTCGTCAAGTGAAGGGAAAAAAAAAAGTCATAATCAGGGCCTCAGTCTGCCCCTCTTGGCCTTCCATCCTGGAATGCCGATTTAACAAAAGCCACGGTGTTAGAAGGTGTTCTGTTTCACACAGCTCTGGGTCAGTTCCCAAGCCTCTCACCTTCCAAATGAAAGCAGTTCTTTCCCATTCCCATTCACTCCCAGTTCCAGAAATCTGCTCCCTATTTTCTGGGCAAATTGCCTGCTGAGGATATGTCTGCAAATGTGGCGTTCTCGCTGATATTAAATGGGGGATTGCAGTGACTTCAGCAGGTCTCTGTTGCCAGGAGACCTTTGTGACTTGTAGCCAATAAAATCATATTTGCAATTTCTCTCCTCATCAGCTGGGCTGTGAGCAGCTTGTGGCATGACAGCACAGTGGTTGGGAGGTAGCCTCTGAAAATAGAAGGTATGAGTACAGGTCCAGACTACAGCACATGTGAACTATGTCAAGGCAGGTCCCCCAACTCTAGGTGCCTGAATTCCCTCATCTCCAGAGTTGTGTGAGGACAAAAGTGGGTTTCACACAAAATGCTTAGAGCAGTGCTGGGCACAGGCAAGCTCTCAAGGCCCTGCCTTTGCTACAGGGCCCTGTGATCAAGGACATGGATGTGGCTTTCTAGCAGAAAGACAGACTGTCACTATGACAACTGAGGGATAATGGAAGACCCTCACACAGAGCACACCCTTGCTCAGTGGTGGTTCTGGCCATTACTAGTAAGGGCCTCTCCTTATCATGTCACACTGTGTCACAGCTTAGATGGGGGAAATGACTTTGTTAATAGATGGGACCTGTAGTGTCACTTTATACCTACTTCCACTTTACTCTTTAAACCGTGATCAACTATACAGGACGCAGACAAAGAATGTACCCAGAGCACCAAAAAATCAGAAACATGAAATTTAAAAATGAAAAATAAATTAAATTAAATTAAAAGAAAAAAAAAGGAGGAGAAGGTGGTGGAAATGGAAGAAGGTTTAGCTTCAAGGCACATATCCAGAAATTTAACAGCCAGGAAATACAGAAGCTATCTGAATTTATGTAAGGGTACAATTAATGTTGTGGTTTACGTTTCCATATGCCTTGCAGGAACCCAGAGTTTGAGGAAATTTAGGCAGCTAGAGTTTAGGGTACTGGCCCTTATCACACACAGCTCACATATGCCAGTGTCTGGATCTGTACTTGGAGGGTCTGGAACCTGATGCCACCAGTGGTCTTCCTGTCCCCTTGCCTTACTCTCCACAGCATGTCTCAGACTTCCAGCCTTCTGCCAGAACCTGCATTCTTTTCATTCCCTAAGGTTTTCCAGTCATTGTGTGGGTAGATCCCCAGCTCCCTTTCCCTTTGAGTAGAGTAAACCTGAGGGGCAGGTTCTATAGCATTGCTCCCAGAGTTTTCCAAAAGCTTTGAGCTCCAGCTCAGTCATAACTGGCTTCATGGTGCTCTTTTGATGGGTGCATTTCCTTTTTATTTCTGCTTCACTTCCTTATTCCCCTGCCATATTTCTTTCATAGCTCAGATGAACAACTTACACTCAAATCCCTGTCCCAGCATTTGCTCCTGAAGGATCCCAGACTAAGATCAGGAGTCCACCCTGCTCTTTTTGGACTCTGCTCCATCTACAGCCTTTGAGTGTTAGTGCCTGGTACAGGCTCCCACTGGTGTGAGGGGCCAATCTCCACACCCCACTTACTCTAGGCTGATGTTACCCACCAGCTACCCCATGGGCATTCACGACTCAGGGACACTTAGTTCACATTCCCCAGATTGTGCCTGGCCCCTCCACTATGTACTTCCATTTCTATTTCAGTCCTAACAGAATCTTTGCCCTATACTCAGAAAGCCAGGATGGACGGGTGGCATGCCCACATGAAGTACATTAGAAAAGATATAAAAAGATGTGTTTATAGCATCCACATCCATTAATTCAGAGCATGCCTGTCACAAGCTTATCATCTCTCAATTAGCCAAGTGCAGCTACACAGACAAGGGTAATTCCAGCCTTTAATTAAGGTCCTAGAGAAAAATAAGCACATCTGTCAAGAGTTTCTTTAGTAATTTTCAGCCTACTATACTTCCTCAGAAAGCCAGGTATCATTGTCTCTCAAAATAGTGCACCCCGTGTAAATGGATATTCCTAGCAAAGTTATACCAAAGAGTATCTGAAATAACAGAATTAACTAAACAGCTATTTATTTCCCAAGGAGGAGTCCTCAAAATTTTGCACTGTCACTTTGAAACTAACATGAAATAGATGATGTATTTAACAGGCTATGTGTCTGTTTCAATTAAAACACACACACACACACACACACACACACACACATTTCACTGGGTGACTCAGCACTTTGAGGATGTTCTCACAAAACTAACATAATATTCTGTTTCTCAGAGTGTTCCTCCAAGGAACCCCTGGTGAGAAAGGTGAATAATTATCCACATTTCTTGGGGCCCAGACTGAAGCTACCCCCCTCAGCTACATCCTCCACAATCATTTGTGGTCTCACGTATCTTAGGAATACCTGGACATTTCCCTATTTGTGTTAATATCAAATTCTGTTTGGAATTACCTTCAGATAAGTTGACAATTCAACATTCCATGGACGTTGATAGAATATGTTTCTTCATTGGAAACTTCAAGAGAGTTTTCAGAGGTCACACATAAGCAGCCTATCCGTGTGTGTGTGTGTGTGTCTGTGCGTCTGTGTTTGGCTTAGCATTGGATTTTTTAAATGATTTAAATTAGTAGATAACTAGTAATAGTTGAACAATTAAGGGCTTTCAAGTAAAGAGTTAGAATTTCTGTTTTGTTTTGTTTTTATTTTGTTTGAAAATCAGAAGATCTATCTGGAATTGAGTAAGTGTTTATATTCTCTAAATGCCATTGTCCTCCAGTTCAACATAGTCTCCATCATACCCTGACTCCCTATACCCATCTGTAATTCATGAGAAATCTCTGGCAGCTGCCGAGTTTATAAGCCCTGAGGCCCTGGCACTGTCCTGTCTACATACAAAACACCCTGAATAGGTGGCGCAGAGAAGAGAGCAGACCCCTGTTCTTCTCTCAGCACCTCCAGGACAGACTGTTCTCTTAGCTCTTTATAAATGCTCACCGTCAGAGAACGGTTTGCTGGCTTAAACTCGATTGCTACTCAGTCCTGAATACCAAATGAATAAACCTTTGCAAAACACCACTTTGAATACGGCAACCCCTGACCAGTAACATTTTAGGACTCCCCCAATACTTTCCCTCAAAGCTTCGAGAACATGAGGCAAATGGCAAGTTGTCAAGTGCTGCTTACAGTATGGTTGGCGCCTGACCTCTACCAAGATGCTAAGGGCCTGCTACGGGTTTACAACCAGGTAAGCAACTGAGAGCAAATGCACTTAATTTTTTTTTAATTTTATTTTTTCAGTGTTCCAGGATTAATTGTTTATGCAATTTGACCTTGTTGTAATATCCCAGTGCATTGTCAACATACTCTATTGAAAGGAAAACAAACAGTGTGGGTGTTGTGATCTTAGGGAGATTACGATGTGCTCCAAGTGGGACCCTAGTCATGTGCAATAGGACCACACATTGATTACACATGTTTAAAAAGTGGAGGGGAAAAAAAGCCCAAAATGGAGTCATTTGCTTCCCACGGGAACAAACCAAGACTTATTTACAGTTTCAACCTATCCCAGAAATGTGACCTTTCAAAAGGCAATCTGAAATTTCCTCATCACGACCAGTAAGGTCATTTGTAAGAGAAATCCTGCCATCCCTTCCACCTAAAAAGATGTCCTGGCTTGAAACAATCCTTTCATTTCTTTTGCTAATAACTTCCTTGCCCTGCCTTCCTGCCTATAAAAACTTTCCATTTTGTACAACTCCTTGGAGCATCCTTCTACTTGCTATATGGGATGCTGCCTGATTCATGAATTACTTAATAAGATCAATTGCATTTTCAAAAGTACTAAGTTGAATTTTTTTAAACACATGATAGATTAGAAATTTTCAAAAACTAGTCCCTCACTGCGTTAATAAACACTGGATTAGTAGATTCTCAACAATCATTGGTGAATGATTGAACATTAAATCAGATGTAAGCACACAATGGCATAAACAAACCATGTTAGATACAGCTATGCTATAACTGTAGTATGGCTGTGATAATTCCTGCCTTTGAAAACAATCTTATTCCATTTTCTTAAAGTTTGTTTGTTTGTTTAATCTCTACCCCCAACACGAGGCTTGAACTCATGACCCTGAGATCATTAGCCACAAGCTCTTCCAACCAAGCTAACCAGATGCCCCACATTCCATTTTGAAGCCACTTTTTCCATTTTGAAACAATCTTCCCGGTAGAACTCTTCACAGGAACACATTTCTTCTGCATACTCACATACCAAGGTACATGAAGAACTCACCTGGAGAATTATGTAGTTCATCTTGTCTTTCAGGTAAGCAGTGAATTCTTCCAGTGTTTTCTAACTATAATTAGGGAATTTGTCCCCTTTTATTGTCAGAGAACAATTGCATGATTTTTCATTGCCATTGTTAATGACTTATGCATTCTGACACCACTTCCTATTCCACATGGCTACAGAAGACATGATTACACTGTCTTTTCTGGGTAATAAGGTGGAGTCTGAGCTATGAGATAGACAGGAAGTCATCACCTCCATGTTCCCATGTGGAGAAATCCCAGATGATGGCCACAGCACGGCGATGGCTAGTGAAGTGAGAAAATATTCTCTAAACACCTGAGATATAAAAGAAGCCATTTTAGATCTCTTTTGAAGTCAGCATGACTATATTGAAACTTTGTTTAAACCAAAATCCTGATTTATAGGGGCACCTGTGTGGCTCAGTGGGTTAAAGCCTCTGCCTCAGCTCAGGTCATGATCTCAGGGTCCTGGGATCGAGTCCCGCATCATGCTTTCTACTCACTGGGGAGCCTGCTTCCCCCTCTCACTGCCTACTTGTGATCTCTCTCTCTCTCTCTCTGTCAAGTAAATAAATAATTTTTTTAAAAAAATCCTGATTTATGGCTCACTATTCATGCATTGCACACCTGCTTTGTGAATAGTAGCCTAAAGAAAAACCATCCTGTCCTTAAGCTAGAGATCAATACTCCTACTCTCTGCATTCCTTGACATTAAACTTGTGATTCCTGCCTATATGGTCATCTATAATCTTTCAAGCTTTTACAAGATGTAAAAAAGTATATCACCCTAGAAAACTATTCATTCTTCAGAGCACTGTCTTTCCTGTGAAAAGTGTGTTTCTCAGGCAGCTATCCTCACTTGGGCTCCAATAAAACTCTTACTTTTAGAGATTCGAAAAGGTTTGTTCATTTTGTGCCAACAGCACAGCTTGCCAAAGTGACAGCTGTGTTTGTACTCTAATGTCTCATCTTTCTATTCACTCAAATAAGTAACAAAGAAATGCTTCTGACTATCCGTACAGAAAACAAATGTGTTGTGTATGTTAAAACCGCAACAAACATTCCCAACCCTCAGCAATAGAAAGGGCCAATTGCATTGGTCCTCCAGAAGCTGGGTTTATAACTGCCCACCCATTCAGGCTCTCCCAATTTTTGTGAACAAGGACACACTCCCCCAGGCAGTAGCAGAGATGTTGCTGGTGACAAAGAATTTTACTCTATCATTACTCTATCATTTTACTCTATCATAGGTTTACTCCCCCATGAGTTCATGGGGGAGTAAACCTATGACCTTGACCTCAATGACAGAATGACCAGGTTAGTCAGGGCAGCTGATCCAGACTGACTACACCAGGTGTGGGAAACATGCTGACCTTTAAAAGTCAGCTCCCTCTGTAGGTAGAGGAGAGATATATGGGCAATGCCCCCTCTTATGAAAAGCCTATGAGGCCAGAGCTTTGGAACTTTAGAAACATCAGTCACAATTTTGAATTAACAGTAAATGCAACAATAGAACTTCATGTCAGCACCTTGATATGAGCCAAACATGTAGATTAATTATAAATATTGCATGTTCTAGAAATAATGCATACTAATTTTTTGCCAAGAGACCACTTACCCTTGTAGTTACGTTGACACACACACTAAAAAATGTGGAGGCAACCACAGTCAGCATGATTACATTTGATGGTTATAATAGCTGGTTACAAAGAGGTGCACATTTTTTATCCTTTGCATATTGATATGCTGACATATTTGGAAAGTTTTTATGAATAAGTTACTTTCATTTCCAAGAAATGCATTTCCCAAAATATATATTTTAAAGGAAAAGCATAAAAGGAGTTTCATGACTCACAGCAGAAAGAACAAAACTATGGATTTTTGTCTTCATGTAATAAAATTGTAGGATTATTTACATTGAAGCCATGGCACTATGTCTGATTAAGTGGCATGTACTTGGTAATTGCTCTCTTTTAGTATAACTTTTAGAACATATTTATGTCTGCTTTAATTGTGGTGAATATGAAATGACACACTTATAAATATCAGAAAAGCATGTTGATTCACTTCATCACATCGGTGTGGTGGTAGAAAATGTGCTACCTCCCCCTGGGGAAAGGACACGTAAATACCAATACCCTACAAATCCCTCATAAACCCATAAAGCTCAACTACTTTAGGTTAGCTTGAATTTCATTTGCCAAATTTATGTCAGTGTGTGGTACTAGAAGTCTTTTCTTTTTGTCTTGCAACACAGAAGATAACTAGAAGGATCTAAGAGACTGGCTTGTTGGCTTTTTTCCCACCTGTTTTATTATTTATCATTAGTTTAGCTTCTTGCATTCCTCTCTGAAAGGGCACAAGAAAGTTAGAAACATAGCCTCTGAGAGTTGGTCTGACCTTTTAATACCACTCTGATGTTTTTAGTTGCCAGTCAAAAGCTTTCAAATACCAAGATCCTGGAAATGATATTGGTTGAACAACACATCTGGCCCGAGCCTCACAGTAGTCAGCCATAGCACCAGCCTTTCAAACAAATATACTATATCCTAGCTCTTCTCCATCCCAAGGATGAAGCAACATCATCAAGAGTGAAGAAAAATTCCATCCAGATTCACACACTCACACTGCTGTAGTTGTGGTTTTAGGAAGCCAACTACCATGTCTGAAGACAACATGAGTTCATGCATGCAAATGGGTGGCTCCCAGATGCACCAACCTAAGGAGAAAACAATTAGGAAAGCACAAGAAGGAGGGACTTGTAGGACTGCAGCTGCAGAGAGCTGGTGTACTAATACCAGAGAACAACATGGAGGAGACCAGGGTGCATCAATCTCAACATGCAAAAAACAAAAAACAATACACAAAAACAAACCCAAGAAATCCAAATTGCAAATTAGGCAAAGAAGATTCCACTGCATCAAGGAATACAGTGTCTCTAAATGTTATTTCTGTTCTGAGCCCATCATCCAGGATGGAGGTCATTTCTGACCATCCATCCACTTCCCCCACTTAATCCATTTTATTTAAAACACTTGGATTTTTATGAAGTACCTACTAGGTGCCAGATAATGCCAAGGTTTCATTCAATGAATGTGTGTTGAGCACTTATTGTGTGCAAGACATTTTAATAGGCTCTAGAATATAAAGATAGGCATGGTATTGCTTCTTCTGAGGATAGTGTAAGAGCTATAAAGCATTTAATGAAACCAGTTGATATTCTTGTTGAAGTGACAATAAAGCTGTCATTGGGGTGTTGAGTTGGCAAGAAATCATGACTTTATGGCACATCACTCTGACAGAAATGTTCTCCCAGCTTGTATTGCACCCCCTGCAATGCTTATAGGTACCAACCTTCAACTTTAAGCAAATAATTGCATTGTACAAGGAAACCTTTAAAATCCTCTCTGTCAACTACTCCACTTGGCAGCTGAAGGAACAGTCCACAGAAGTAAAGTAGATCGTCCAAGAGAACCAAGTGTATCTCAAAATGACCTGCATGCAAGCTCTTTGAAGGAGCTTTCCAGTTCTGATAGAAACGAAACTTCTCCCTGTGTCCATTTTCCAAGTGTTCTTGGTACACAGAAGGAAGAATATACAGGGCACTTTCCAAACTTAGAATAGTGTCAAAGAATGGTGGTAGGATCACTGTGGGGAAGACTATGTTAGTTTAGAGATGAAAATCATCTAATCATTCTCTGGCGATTGCAATTTCATTCTACCCTCATCAAAAAAAAAAGTTAAAAACTTTTATCCAAAGGAAAAACAAGCATACCAACAAAAATATAAAGAAAATAATCCATGGCAAATTTGCAGTCTGCTATTATCCCGCTGACAACTAAATCACTTATCAAAAAGAAAGTGCTGTTTCCCTCCGTGGTGTATTTTTTTTAAAGATTTTATTTATTTATTTGTCAGAGAGAGTGAGCACAGGCAGACAGAGGCAGAGGGAGAAGCAGGCTCCCTGCTGAGCAAGGAGCCCAATATGGGACTCGATCCCAGTACGCTGGGATCATGACCTGAGCTGAAGGCAGCTGCTTAACCAACTGAGCCACCCAGGCGTCCCTCCCTCCTTGGTTTTACACGTGTCGCCATCCGCTGTCTTGGGGGTGGGGGAGGAAAGGTATGTACAGATTGTGCAAACAGCGAACAATAGTGCAGAGCAGTCAGGATATTTCTCACATTATGTGCTTCTGTACATTGGCTAAGCACACATTATAACTTGATCCAAAACATTTTTTTCTGTTTTCTGTTGCTTATCCAATAGCATTGTGTTCCCTGACACATAGAGATAAAGAGTGCGTGGACAAAAAAGCCCAAGATGCCAACTGTCAAGGAGTTGGTAGGCTTGGCCCCTCATTCAAGGGCTCAACATCACATTTCCCATTCTTAGAAATCCTGCTGAAAAGCCTGTGGAAAGCTGAAGGCTAAAGATGGGCATGGTGCCATTATCTTCACCTGTCACTTCATCATTTACATTTGCTGCTGCTGGCCTTATTAAAACGGCGGTCCAAGGCAACTTCAGGAGCCATGAATGATGGAAGGAGAGAAAGCCCTGCTGTGCTGACTTGATCTGTATGTGAAGACTTGGAAATCACACAGCTGTGGGTCTGAAATCTCAGCTATGTCTACCCACAAGATGAATGACTCTAAGCAAATTATTTATTGTTCCTGAGGCTCCGGTTTCTTTATCTTTGAAACGAGAATAGGAGAGCTACCTGAGATTGTCATGAGTATCAAATGAGCCAATAAATGCAAAGCTCTTTAGCTCAATTTGGCAGAAAGAAAGCTTGATAAAGGATAGTGATGGTGATGGATGCTGATGACAAAGAGGAGGAAGTCTGGTACTCGCCAACATAATCCTAGAAATTGGTGCTGCACTCCGCTCCTGATGCTATCCCACTTGGAGGCTGGAGGATGGAGAGGCAGAGGGCCCTTCAAGTTGAGGAGTCAGTTGAATAACACTCCAAGAAATCTCCCTGAAGCCTGGCCAGTTTGGGGTTTATACTCTGAGTTGGAGATTTTCCCAGTTGAGGTAGGATGAAGAGGGATAACAACAGGCCAGTGATTTTGTTGATCCCATCTACCCTGAGATTTGACTCTCTACCATTTTTGCTTCAGCCAGTAAAACTTCTAGATCTCAGACAAAAGACAATACATCTGTGCTCACAGATAAAGCCTGAGTTTAATATTTGGTTTCCAGTCCACCTGCCCATGCTCAGAGAGTTGTCCAGCAAAGCTATGTAATGTGATGGCAAATGCACCAGATTTGGAGTGAGGTGATCAAGCCTCATCATCCTCATCCCTGAAATGGGCCCAATGGCAAGGTGTCACCATCCATACAGAGCTGCTGAAAATGTGAATAGCTTATAAACAGATAATAATGATTCCACTGTAGATTTATGAAAGACAAAATCCCAGAGCCCTTGCACAGTATTTGTTTTTACACTACTTCTGGTGGTGCTGCTGTGCATGACCTGCCCTGGATAAAAGATGAAAGTTCCCTGAAAGCCACCCTCATCAGCCCTCCAGAGATGAATCCCTCCTGCCTCATCCCCACAAGCATCCTAGCTTCCAGCCAGACTGAACTTCTTACCTCAGAATATTTTCCCATCCTTATGTGTCTGGGCATATTCCCACCCTTCTGTCTGGAAATACCTTCACCCTTTGATGCCTGGGGTGTCCCCTCCTCTATTCAGGTTTCCAGCCACTCTTGGAAACTTTCATTGCCCCCTTGTTCTTGTGTCAGGAAGCCCTGGTACATATTTCCATCCAAGAACATATGATTTAGATGCAATTCTTTGTGAGCCATCTGGTCATTGAACCACTTGGGGATTAAGAACGGAGCTCTATGCTACAGTTGTAGTAGCCCAACCCAGCTGGCATCCACAGAGACCTCACCATGTGCTAACCACAGTGCGAAGTTGTTTATGTCATCTCGATTAATCCTCACCTATGAAGTAGGACCTATTGTAATTCCCGGTTTACAGATTAATAACAAATATTTATTGAGACTTATTGTCAAACCTGATTCTCAGAATAGCAAAGAAGTCAGACACAGTCCCAGCTCTCACTAAACTTTCATTCTCCTGGAATGGGAGAGAAATAGACAAATAGAGCACTGGGTGTGGTGCATACACAAAGAATCTTGGAACACTGAAAAAATAAAATAAAATAAAAAATAAAATATCAAAAGGGTGGTAATTGATGCGAGGAAAATAAAGTAGTCTTTTAAAATATTGTAATAAGGGTGACTGGGTGGCTTGGTTGGTTAATCATCTGTCTTTGGCTCAGGTCCTAGGATCAAGTTCTGCATTGGGCTTCCTGCTCAGCAAAGAGTCTGCTTCTACCTTTCATTTGCAGCTCCCCCTGCTTATATTCTCTCTCTGTCAAATAAATAAATAAAATATTTTAAAAATTTCTTTTTTAAATAAAAAAATTTTTAAAAATAAAATAAGAGTAAATAAAATATTAGTAACAAAATGTGACTAGAATAATAAAATATTATTAATAAAAAGTTACTGAGAGTCTGTTTTAGATTGGATGATTAGGAAATGAGTCCCTGAGAAAGTAATGTTTAAAGACCAGAACAACAAGAGTCTGTCATGCCAAAATCTGGAGAAAAGCATTCCAAGCAGGGGGAACTAAAAGTGCTAAGGCCCTGAGATAGAGGCATGATCTTGACAATGAGGAATGGAAGAAGTGCAGGGTGACTGGTTACCTGGGAGTAGTTGGCAAGGTCAAGTGGGAAGTCTGAAGTAGGCCATGAAGAACCTTGTGACACAAGTAAAGAATTTGGGAAGATATTATTGAGTTTTGATCTGGAGAAAGACATCCTATGACCGCCATTTCTCAAAAGATTTTTTGACTTCTGGTAAAGAAAGGAATTTAGAGGGGCAACTGTAGAGGAAGAGTGATAATATGGAGATAGAGCTGACCACAGAGTCTATATAGTAATGAAGGTCCTGGATATTTTAGACTACAATGATAGTGACTAACATAGATAACCATTTATGGAATGCTCAACATGTGCTCATCCCCATTTTAAGTATTTGACAATCATGAAGTGTTTATTTCTCTTCACAGTCACAGTGAAAAGGGCCCTATTTTGATGCCCACTCACAGATAAAGAAGCTGAGATATGGAACTTAATAATGTGATCAAGGCCACATGAGAATATGGTGGAGTCAGCACTTCAACTAAAGCAAAGTTTTCCCTATGTCAGTATGAACCAAGGGCTGGGAGAAATATTCATTAAGGATAGATGATAGATGGAGAGATAATGATAGATATAGATAGATAGATAGATAGATAGATAACAACTAGCATACATTTCCCAAATGCCTGCTGTGAATAAGACCCTATTATACTTTGCACAATATTACCTCATTTTATTCTTATAGCCATCCTAATTTGGGATATTAACCACTTTTTATAGATGAGAAAAACAAAAGATCAAGTAGCCTTCCCAAATTCTGCATGGTTACTGTCAGAATTAAATAAGGTAATATGTGCAGTGTGCCAGGGGCACATGGTTGGCTCAGTCAGTTGAGCATCCAGCTCTTGAGATCACCTCAGGTCTCCATCTCAGGGTCAAGAGTTCAAGCCCCATATTTAAAAAAAAATGTGCCTGCCTCTCTGCCTACTTGTCAAATAAATAAATAAAATCTTTAAAAAAATGTACAAAGTGCTCAGCATATAGCAAGTATCCAATAAAGAGACATTCTTGTGAATTTATTAGAGAGATATTTACAAAGTGCTTATTGTATGCCTTTGCTCATGCTGGTCTTTTCCTTCAAAACATTTCCAACAACTTAACAGTAAATTAAAATATTGAGGATTGGGGCATCTAGGAGGCTCAGTCAGTTGGGCATCTGCCTTGGGCTCAGGTCCTGATCCCAGGGTCCTGGAATGGAGCCTCATGTCAGTTTTTACTCCTAATCCAAACTTTTTCTTATTTCACCAACACCATCTACCCATTGTTTGCCTCTCAAAGTCCCACTTGTTCCATTGTTCAAAGCCTTGTACAAATTTTATCTCCTTCATGTAGTCACATGGCCAGAGAAAGTTCCAATCTTGTTCTTTTTTTACCCCACTTACACTTTACTTGGACCTCCATGGTTACTTGAGTCAACTTCTCTCTCCCAACTAGAGCCTAAGTATCTCAAGAACAGGTATTTTTTCTTATTCATCTTTTAATTTCCTCCAGTTGTGAGTGCAATGCCTGATTTCTCAGAGGCATCCTGTAACTATTGTTAGAATTTCTGTATGTCCAGAAAATTTTCTGATTTGGAAAGAAGATGTAATTGTGGAGCACAGGGACCCTAGGAGGATGCGCCATTGCAGTTTAAATTATCATTCGGCATGCTACAACTGAGACTATACTGGTGACAGTGTGCATGAAGAAGCTGATGACATACAGCAGTTCCCTTTTCCTCCTGCCCCACCTGATGTTCACCGATAGCTACATTATAACAAACCACCCACTGCAAATGAGTATTGCAATATTTGGACATACACTTACAGACAGATTCATAATTTCAGGAGACTATATACCATAGAAGGTGGACTCTGGAATCAGTCTTCCTGGGTTTAAATCCATTGCTGTTGCAAGCCCTGTGATCTTGGACATATTCCTTAATTATCCTCTGCCTCAGTTCAAAATGGGGATAACATTACTATCTCCATTACAGGGAGGTAATGATTAAATTGAATAATCCTCATAAAGTACCTCGTTTATTTTCCAGTATTCATATTACACTATTAAGACTTAGTAATATGCCAGAGTCTGAAGAACTTTAGTTAATGTTAACATGCACAGTTATTGGAAGTTTGGGGAAGTCTTTGGAAGTTATTTTAAGAAAGAAAACTACAGCTGCTTACACGCTGGTTAATACGAACCAGGCAGCATGTCTGCTTTGGCTTTAGAGAAACACAATTGAACTTCAAATCTCTGGTCTGAATGCCACACGACAGCATCACAAATATCCCGTGTACAGCATTTCCCAGAGGGACTCAGGCTTTCCTTCTGTTATAGGAGTGGGATTCCTTCTACTGAGCCTGTTTGCAACCACACAAGGCACGGAAGGGAGCTCAGTAATATCATGGGCGAAGGTTCATGAGCAAATCCCTATAAAGAGATAATTCCCCCAGGTGTCTATTTCAGTTTTGTCTGAAGCTCAGACTCTCAGCTACTAAATGGGTGAATTACAATGAAAAGCGAAACTCAATGAATTCTAACTCCAGTGCCAATCATTCAGTAAAGTGCTTTTATTGATAGCTCACTATTGAGCTATCAATAAAATCAATCTATCCTCACTTAACCCAATTAAATCAATCATTTCACATCTCTGTCCTATGGGATCTCTATCAAGAAACAAAGTGGAAAATTATACAACACAACGTAATGTTTTGGGAAATTACATAGTTTCTAATGAGGCAGGAAGTTGGAAATTTTGTTATAAAACTTGTAATGTTGTGGATAAGATTATTTAGAATTGATTCAGAGAAACATAAAATAAGCTCTAGCTGGCAATAAGGCACGAGTTGTGTTTCTGTTAATGCTACTGTGCTGAATGGTCACTAAAAGGGCCAGGGATCTATCTCCCCAACACCACTTGGGTGAAAGCTGAAAGTGGCTTCCTAACCTAAATGCAGTGTGGCTTCAGGAGGAATTTTGAAAGCTGGCTGACTTGAAAACAGTAATTATGTATTTTGTTATGCTAGCTTTTATTAAAAACCCATTTATTTTACGGAGGAAAACTTGAATCTTGATCTGTAGGAACAAGAGAAACAAGTGCAGTGAAATCACCCAGTCAAGGTTGTCCCTTGAGCATCCTCTGATCGGAGCAGAAAAAACACTTAAGACAAATTTCAAGATACCCTCTCACAGCTCATAATAATTTTGCAAGTTTCTGTTACAGAACAGTCTTTTGCAGCATGTTCTACTGGCTTATTTTATAAGAATCTAGTAAGAAAATTACTAAAGAGGAGTCTAAGTTTATTTCAATCATTTACTTGTGAATTTATGCAATATTTAAAATATTATTTAATTAATGAAAAAATAGAAACCAAAACTATAAACAGTACTTGCCCTGGCATATACTTGTAAATAAGATAAAAAGAAATCTTCCAACTTGATGAAAATTAGAGCACATTTTTTTAAAATGTCTCATGCATTGAATGATAACAAATAACTAAAGCATGCTTGAAAAATAAGAAAAAGCCTTCAGGAAAGTCTGCACTTTATTATTCCATTCTCCCCAGAGAGCCACAGCTTTTTATGGGTCACCTGAGGTCTGAACCCAAAACAAACATGAAGACAGTAAATTACCCCAGCAGGTACTCGATGTCTTTATCAGATTTGCTGAGTGTCAAGGAAGGAAAAACAGAGTCACTTAGATTTCAAGGGATCAGTTCTACCAATCTGTCAATTTTCTATTAAAACATTTTGTATTAATAACCAAACATGCACCTTGTTTTGTATCTAATTATCTCAGGAGTGGGGAGCATTCACAGGTGGCTCAAATAAAAGTGGCACTGAAGAGGACAAAAGAGCACATGGGACCAGTAGTGTGACAAAATAGGCTTTGAAATTATTTTCTTTAATATTAATGTTTTATTTGTACCTTAACTTATCTATTTGGTTTTTAGCTACACCCCTTGGTATTAATATTTAGTTGTTACTCCAAAGATTAAAATATATATCTTTAACTTTTCATTGTTGATTAGAGTTAACATCGTACCACTTTGCATAGACTGCGGGAGCCTTGCAACCATATAGTTCCATATGGTGGTCATATGTGTGAGATCTACATATGTTCTAAGCCCTCAATGTTACAAGTTTTGCTTTAAGCCAGGGATTGGCAAACTTTCCCTATGAAGGGCCAGATCATAAATATTTTAGGCTCTGGGATGATATAATTTATGCCACAACTACCCAGCAAAGCTGTTGTATCAGAGAAGCCCCTGTAGACAATATATAAGGGAATGGGCATGGCCATATTCCAATAAAACTTTATTTACAAAAATAAGCAGTGAGCTGAATTTGGCCCACAGCCTATACTTCCCCAACCCCTGCTTTAAACAACAATATGTATTTTTAATAAATTAAGAAAAACAGACTTTTATATTAACGCACATATTTGTTATTTATAGAGCTATTCTGTTCTTCCTGCAGTTGTGAGCTTCCATCTGGTATTATTTCCCGTCAGCCTGAAGACTGTCTTTTAGTATAGGTCAGCTGGTGGTTGATTCTTTTATCTTAAAATGTCTTTATTTTACCTTCATTCTTGAAGAATGTTTTCACTGGATATAAATTTCTACTTTGATAATTTTTTCTGCCTTTCGGCACTTTAAAGATGTTTCATTGTCTTCTGGCCTCCATTGTTTCCATAAGTCAGCACTTATTTGAATCATTGTTCCTCTGTCTGATCCTTAATATTACATCATTCTAGTTCATTTTAGTTATATTTATTGTCATATTTGACTCCTAGATTGTAGCTAAGCTGAAGTTAGCTCCAATAACTTGTTGCTGGTACACAGTAGGAGTTTAATGCATGGTGAAAGACCACATTCTGGGAATCAGCTATGGAGTAGACTCAGGTCATATCTGGAAACAAAGAGTCTGGCCTCAGTGCTGACCCAGCTTCCCACTGAGACTCCTGGGATGCAGATGTGGGAGTGAAAGGCATGGAGAATGTACTGCTTCCTCTTCATCACTCTGGGAAATGTGGTCTCCAATGACAAGGTAGAGCCCATTCCTGCCTCTTGCACCTAAGCCATCAAGACAGCCATATTCAGAGGACACTGAGCAGAATGGTCTCCAAGTTAGTAGCCTGAACCAGTATGCCCTGGATCCCAAGTTCAGGTGCCACCTCCATGATGGGGGATCCACCAAGATCTCCTCCCTCACTTCTCATGACAAGAGGCGAGATCCGTGTACCACTTGCTCTGTTGACCCCACCTCGGGGCACTTTACAGTACACCACCTATTCAGCTCAATAAGTCAGCCCTTATCTCAACCACATTACAAAATGCATCTCGTGGATAAATGCGGGCCATTAAGAGGACCTGCAGTCAGATCAAGTATTAGTTAGGACGCTTCTGGGTGCAAGTGGCAGAAACCAAACTCAAACAGGTTTCAGTGGGAATAAAAAGGGATTTATTATCTTTTGGAAAGTCCTAAAAAGTCCCAAGGAAGAGCTTCTATCTGACAGGGTTGAATCCCAGGACCCCAAGATCTCTAAAGGCCCACCTTCTTATTCCTATTCATGCTCTCTGACTCTGCTGTTTCCCTGCCAGCGTCATTCCTAGACAGCCCAGCCTCTCCTCTGCAGGGACCAAGTAGCTGCAGGAAACACCACGCCGAGATCCACACAACCAAGTAGCACTGGAAGAAAGAGAAAATTATTTGAGCAACAATTCCACTTGTCCAGACCCAAAACCAATTGCTGAGGCCAAAGAAGGTATGTGCTCCAGGCCTGGGTGACAACTTCCCTTTCCCCTGGGTGACACCTTCACCCCTGGGTGACACTTGGCCCTCACTACTGTGGCAAGAATCTTTCCCTGCAAGTCCTCGCCTTGTGATTTTTCAAAGCCTTGCCTAAAGATTGCCTGTGATGCTGAGACTGGGAATAGCTTCATCAGTGTGCCTCTGGATATCTATACATACTGACACACTGGCAAGCTTAGGAATAAGATGGTGCTCTTCATCCAGACAATAGAGGATCTTCAACTCTTCAGATCTTGTTTTTGACACTATGCAACCTAAAATTCTTCTAATACAATCCAAATATCCATAAGCTTCACCAGCCAGTAGGATACACCTGAGATCACATTGACAATAATAAACATCTATGAGCTTTAAGGCTCCACATGCTCATTGGGATTGCCAGTCCCTGTGTCTCAAGTATATTGACAAGTTGGTCCTTATTGTCCCTAAAATTCTCCCTTTTGCAATGTAGCTGCCTAAAGATGTGTGTGGCCACCAACCACTTGGCACTCCAGGCATGATGACAGTTCAGGAGAGTCTTACACAGCAGGAGAGGGAATGTGTTATACTCTGAGGTACCACAGCAAGATCACTTGTGTCCCCTAGTGTTGCAGAGTTGAATGAACTAGCTTTTTCGGTTCACATATACAGTCCCTCTATCCCCAGAACTCACACATACCACCTGAGTCACTGGCTTGGGTCAGATCCACACATTAGCCATGATCAAGTTCTTGAAACAGATATACTACTTTAATACCACATCTTATAGCTAAGTCTAGCTGAACTTGCCAAGCTCCTTCTTATAGGTGATACTTCTTCCAGAGTTCTTGACATCCCTTCACAACATCTGTCTTATTTGGGGCCTCCTACCCATCAACAAGATGTGTGAATATAGCTGAACTCCAAATAGAGATGTGGTGAGTTTCTCTTTTCCCAGAAATTCCACACTCTCCAGCACATACAGAAAAACAAAACTGCTATGAAACAAAGAAAAATTAGAGTCAAAAAGTATATGCATTCAATCATAAGTATCATTATATCTGTGGAAAGCATTTCTCAAATACGGTAAAACACTCAAGACCTTCAATTGGTTGCTCAATATTTTCCTAGGATACTCACTATTTCTTCTCTGTGGATTCTGGCTATTCACATGTATAAAATCTTAAGAGAAAACCAGGATATCCTGCTCTTGAAATATGTCTATCTCGTGAAAGCTCTTTCCAGACAATACAGTGTAAATCCTGCTGATTTATAACAAAAACAAGCTGGTTAGCAGAGTGTCCTCATTTGTAGTAAAATAATACATAAGCACACACACATTGTACTTTCAGTTGTACCAAAACATTAGTACTTATTGTGCATTCATCCATTTAATTCTCAGAGAAATTCTCTTTGGTGTCATTTATTATCTTTTATCAATGTGGAAACCAAGGCTCTGAGGAGAAATAGTCCTTGCCAGGATAGTGATACTTGTGATTGGTGTACCAAAACTTAAATGTAAGTCTTTGGAATTAGAATCCCTTTTTATTTCTATTATACATTTACTTGAGAACCTAGAAACACTCTTTCCTAAAACTAATGGCAGTAGAGGTAGCCTTTACCTCTACCTGGCACCTGGACAGACCATGACACCTGTTCTGTGTTTATTTCAGGTCAGCATAGGAGATAAATTTTTTAGTTTTCCACTCATTTTGGCTTATGCACAGAATTGACATGTGGACACAATATGGAAATATTTTTAGAAACAACTTCTGTAAGAATACTTTAATTGAAATGGAATAGACATGATCTAATTTTATTTTATTATAAAAATTAATATTCTCTACAACTTCATGAGACCTGTGAGAACCTACAAAAGTGACAATGTCAAGAGGCTATGACCTCCACCAGATATGGCCATTGATCTGAGATAGAATCTCCCTTCCCACAGCCCCTGAAAGAAGCATTTTAGAAATCACAGGACCCCACCTTCTCACCTCTTAAAAGCTGATTGCAATGACCAGTAAGGTCATCTGATCTTAAAAAGAACAATCAATGAACTGAGTTGAGCCAACATGTATCTCTCTCCTTCAAGAAGAAAGGGGCCCTGGAAGCAGGGCCAGTCAGTAGTAGACCTCAACTCTTATATATTTAAGGTTGTTGTTCTTCTACTGGGATTCACATATGAGCAAAGGAAACTGATCACACACAGGGAAAAGAGGTGGGCACCTATCGGAGAGAAGAGAGAAAGGAAAAGATGGGATTGTCCTTAGTCTCTGATGGCTCTGTTGTTCCCCCTTCCTCTAATCTGACTTCCATGAGTTTTCTGGGCCACTTTTCAGCCATGCCCTGTAATCCTGATTGGATAAAAATGTGTTTTTCTTGCAACCAAGACATTCTAGATTAGAATAAACTGGCCCAGGTGATATTCATAAAACAAACCCACATCTATTTTAATTTAGCCCACTCATTTCTCACTTTCTGCTTCTTCCACCCTTTAAAGAGCTTTTCTATATATTTTCTGATTAGCTTCAAATGCATGGGTTTTTTTGCTATTGTTGTTTATCTCTCTAAAGTCAATGCACTCATCTCTCACTCATTATTTCCTTATTTGTTCTCCTTCTACCTACAGGAATATACTTCATACTAAATTTGAAACACATTTACTCACTCATTCAGCAAATTACCCATCAAGCAGGACACTGCTGCCTGTGCTTTTCTACTACACTGAGAAAAATTGATGCAATGAGAAAAAAAAATTACACATATTCCCAGCCAGTAGATCGAGCAACATACCTGTATTGTCATGCAGTCAAGCTCTCTTCCTGCTCTGTCCAAAAAAGCATGTCTCTGGACCCTTCTCTCTCTCTCTCACTCTCTCTCTCTTTGCTTTTTTACTGCAATATATGTGCATATCCATATGTATAATATGTGTGTTTGCATGCACTCATGTGCAATTGTGTTTTTTTCCCCATCTCTCCTGGAAGAATGTAAGCTCCATTAGAGTAAGGGTTTTGTGTATCAGTTCCTGGGACAGTGCCTGGAACTTGGTAAGTGCTCAAGAGTTTTGCTGAGTGAAGGAAGGAACTATGTCTAGAGATGCAGTGGTGGATAAGACAGGTGAGGTCTGTGCCTTCATGGGGTCTGGAAGGAGGGCACAACAGAGCAGGACAAATTCTTTATTGGAGCATTTAGGAGTGGCAACCACTAAGGGAGGTGTACAGATATATCTATACCCCTATAGATATAAGGGTTCCTAGAAGAAGTGAGGAAGGCTTTCTAGAAGAAGTGAGAATTTCTAGCTATGTTCTAAAGCCCAAGTTGGAATTCATGAATGTGTCCACTAGCTTTAACTATATAATGTGCTACCTCAAAACTCAGTGGCTTAAGATAACAGTTATTGCTTGTGTCTTCAAATTACTGGGAGGTGAGGGGGTGGCAGTCAGCTGGTCAGCTGAAGTAATCTAGATTCTGCTGGA
The DNA here is from genome assembly GCA_003697995.1 of Taxidea taxus jeffersonii. Lineage (NCBI taxonomy): Eukaryota > Metazoa > Chordata > Mammalia > Carnivora > Mustelidae > Taxidea > Taxidea taxus. Next base: position 40,191 of record ML103726.1, on the reverse strand, counting down.
CAACACTACTTTAACCTGTGGATATAACTGGCCTTAGATCCTTGTAGAGGGGCTCAGGGCTGTTCCACATGGGCTCATTCTGGATCCCAGGCTGAAGGTGCAGCATCCACCCAAGAGAAATTCTGTTCATGGTGTTACAAAGGCATTATAGTGAAGCTGAAAACTTGCAAGGCCCCTGGAGGCCTAGGTTCAGATATCATCACTACCACCCACATAAAAAATTGGCCAAAGCAAGTTATCCAATGAAGACTAAATTCTTGACCAATTTGATCATGATGAGGCTGTTACAAGTATGTGGATGAGAAGAGAGACAAAGAATGGGACCAGCAAAGCAATCTGCCATGTTCAGGGTTGGCAGGAAAAGAGTGCTACAGGCCAAGTTCCAATGGGAAAGCAGCAAGTCCAAGGCATATAAAGTCATTTAGAAAGGTTGATTCACAGAGGGTAGGGAGAGAGTAATGCTAAATGAGGCTAAAGGTGAAGACAATGGCTGGATTCCTCAGGCCCTTTATGAGACATGGCAAAGAGCTTAGGCCTAATGTCCAAATCATAAGAGAGAGACCATAATGGGTAAAAGCAGGAGAAAAAGTTGATCATATTCTTATTTCAGAAAGATGGTTCTAGCTACAAGGAAAGAGTAGATTGGAGAAGGCAAGACAGGAAGTAGAAAGAAAGTAGGAGACCCAATGCTATGATACAAAGGAGAGGGAAACAAATCATCCATTAATCCATCATGGACCAAGCCAACACCAAGAGCAGGTGGACATGTGCTCTTAATTCCAACAGAAAGAAGGAAGGAAGGAAGGAAGGAAGGAAGGAAGGAAGGAAGGAAGGAA
>ML103726.1:0-39345 GCA_003697995.1 Taxidea taxus jeffersonii | reverse complement strand
GAAGGAAGGAAGGAAGGAAGGAAGGAAGGAAGGAAGGAAGGAAGGAAGGAAGGAAAGAAGGAAGCTGTTGATATAAGAGGTCACCAAATGTCCAACCAAGGAACTGTTACATTTGTTCCCAATTACAAAAAGAAAATATAAATTAATGGGTGTTATTTGCACATAATTTCCTAAGGCCCAAATGTACAGAACTTTCACTCTTAAAATTTCCCACGAAACTTTTGTTTTCTTGTCCTCTCTGGAAAATATTATAAGTGGTCTTCCTAGCCCCAGAAAAGTTGTTATACTAAAGTAGTCCCTACAGAATCCTGAGTCACTAACTCCAAATAACCCCACCCCAACATGGGCAAGCAGTGAGTGAAGCAAGGATCTACACCCAAGCACTATCCAAAGCCAGAGTAAACAGCACAATCGCCCAGTGACCCAAAGGTCAACATTTCTAGTATTTCTCATCTGAGCAGCTGGAGGAGAATTTTATTAGAAACTGTCACCCAAGCAGACCTCACTGAAACCATAGGGAGTAAATGCACTTAGAAAAAAAAATTCATTTTGACGTATGTTTCCTTTGGTATCCAGAAATATAAAAAAGAATACTTTAATGTAGGAATTCATATCTGACTATGGATGTGCCTCTGGACTGAAACCCAAAGGAGGAAAGGTGGCATATTCTGACCCTAGCCATATGACAGAGAGGGAAGAAGTCCAAAACAGGACTTGAGGAGCTGGGCTTGGCCCGGGTTTCCTGTGAGATTTTTATAAGAGTCATTTAATTTCTCTGGGCTCCAGCCTTTTGTCAAGATGACTGTATGTAATGGTTCTCAGCCGTCCTTATTCCCCAACACACAGATCTTAACAAAATAACACAGTGCTATTAGAAACTGCCTGATCTTAGCAGTTATTCCCAACCAAGTGAGGTATAAAGGGACAGGTAAGTGAGAATTTGGGGGCTATGACTCAGGAAAAGTCTACATGAGATTCTGATCCTCCTTACCCTACTCCCGCCCCCCCCCACATGCATACACACATGCATACAATACATATACATTGCACACACATGCACATACACACCATAATATACATATACACACATATAAATACATAGGTACACAGACACATCACACCCATGCATATACATACCCATCACACACATATACATGTGCACATCACACATATACAGCTATACATATACACACATCCACACATGCATACATGAGGGAAAATTTGTGCAGTCTCCTTTAAATCTCTAACATAACATAATATATCCACTTCAAATCTAGAGCTTTCTTCCAAACTAGTTTAGGCCTTACTCAAATTCAAACCTAGGAGGACCATGTCATTCTGTATTTTAAAAGTGGAGCTATTAAATTAACCTCTTCATCGATCAAATGAACATTCTCATAAGCTGGCCACACAAACATAGCCATAGCTGGGCGGAAACAGTCTGACAAGCTACCGGGATAGGCATCCTCTGGGGCTTCTCTCCTCTTAAGGGGAAGGTGCTGACAAAAGTGGGAGAAAGGCAAGCAAAGGACTTGAAAATAAGGGCTCTGTAAGGCCCTTCTCTTTTCCCACAGTCCCATAAAAAGGGAACAGGGTCTGAGAACAAGTCATATCCTTTTAGACAGGTTTGTCTGGTTTCAAGTTACTCTGTACATTTATTTCTCTCTTGCTATCCCCTAAATGCAGGAGTCCTGCTTAAACATACCAATCAGGCTTAGTATTTCTTCAGAGTATTAATGGAAAGACTAGGAGTTCACAGGGGGTCCATTTTTAAAGGGGAAACAGTTTCCCTTCCTTCTATAAAGAAAAAATAAGACAGATGAGGCTACTAATTTCAGCTTTCTCAATAAGGATATTCACTCAAGCTTGGAAGAGCTGAGCTGTACATTAATTAAGACAGAAATCCCCCCCATTAACATGCCTTATGTGATTTCTCAGAGGGTGTTGATTGAGAAACTCATGTTTCTGAAAGCCTCTGGAGGAATGCAAACAAATGACTGACATCTATATGTACCTTACCCCAACATTCAGTGGTAGCTTCCCCACCATATGTTCATCTACTTGAGCCAAAAGTAGATAATAATGTGTGAATTACACACATTCTTCTGCTTGCATGCCCTGTTTCCTTTAAATACATCTTTAAATACATACTGGTTAAGGATGCATTCAGGTGATGAGAAAGAAGGGGACATTTTTAGCATTGTTCCAGTTAATATTTGCTGCAATGATATCCAATAAATCCATGCGATATATTCAAGATTTGAAAGAAACTTCACCACTTTAATTAGCTTAACATAATGTTTTATCATCTCTAGAGCCAAATTCATAAGCTTATGTATGATTCATAGATTCTACAATTCAGAGCTCTAACAGTGTTGGACAACTGCACATGCAGCTACCCGACAAGAGGATTCCAATTTTGCCAAAGAACTTGGTAATGGAAAGTGGACACAGTAACATGATTCACACTAATAGGCATCCAACTCAACTTCAGGAACTTGCCTTTATCTGGTACTTTATAATAGGTCTTTTAAAATCTCTAAAAGTGCACATTAGTATTACAGTGCCTTATACAGAGGCTTAGGTGGATTCAGACTGGTTAGGACATCATTGCATTTCTATAGTCTTCACATTCTTTGGGTAAATCAAGAAGAGGAAACTTAATTAGTAGACAGAAAAAGCAATAAAACCCTGTCTCTAACCAACTTTTTTTACCAGAAAAAAAATATATTTCAGGTTAACTCTACCAGCCACGGAAAATCTAGATTTGGGAAACATCACAAATCCACAGATAAGTAGCATTCCAGGTTCTCTCAATGAAAACCAAAGGACATCTTCAAGTTCTTTCTCAAGCCTTGTGTAGATGCATTATCATCCTGTTGCTACTGAGGTCTTACTCAGAGGTTTAAGGAATTTGTTTTGAAAATACTGGAGAAGACTGTGTACAGCATTCACTTTTCCCAGCTTCCTCCCGGTCAGCTGCCAATGCAGCGCGTCAAAGAGAGAAAAATCAGGAAGCTGGAGTTCATTGAAGATTTAAGTAGAATTAATTTTGTTTTCATTGTAAAGCACACAGGGCTTTTTTTCTTTTCTCTGACAGGTGTTCTCAACTTACAAAACAAACAGAGTCTACAAGTTATGGCCACTTGGATGGGAGAAGCAAAGGAGGACCTTCAAGGTAACCAAAACTCCTTGCAATTCCTGCCTAAAGAGCTCCATTAGCTTGTAACAGTCACCCTAAGGAATCCTCTCTCTGTTGAATGATCTGTGGTTTTCATATTGGGACATTTACATCATACACCCCCTCATCATGGACTGAACTAGCTGAGGGTGGAAGGGTAAATGTGATGTTTACACGCCACGGATGTTAACACTCAAAATAAAAGGAAGATTCAACCTAGAGAAATGGATTGGAAAGACAACTGTGCAGGTCACATTCTGCAGCTAAGCCTTGCAACAGGAGCTAAACTGTAACATCTTTTAAAGTGTCCTCATGGGATCCATATGTGCAGACTGCTAAAACTGTTAACGTGCCCAATTAGGTTTTAATTTATCTTAGTTTCCTCAGCCCTGCCATTAAAAGTCACACCACAGAGCCATCAAACCTAGCATTACCAGTCTCAGTTTTGTCAGGTGCTGCCCAGCGAGTCGAACTATATGCAAGCTGCAGAAACTGGACCTTCATTCAAGCCAAGAAATGTTTAAATGGGTCAGAAGCATTTACCCTGGACATCTGTTTGACGCATAACCCAAGGATATTTAAACATCTCTTAACAAAACAAATAAAGGTTTCCACATTCCCAAGGACAGAAACCATTTAATCTACTTACATAGCTCTTTCAAGACTGTAATATTTTGGCAGGGCATATATGTCAGTAAAGTAACATGCAATGAGATTTATGGAGGCTAATTTATGATTGAGTCTGTGAAGACATATTCCGGGTAGTCCTGCTCGCTATGGGTAGCATTTTCCCTCTTGCATTCTCGTATTGTTTCAGTTTATTGCAGCGGCATGCTTCGTGAGATCATTGATTGCTTAGTATAAGCGTACGCCAATCCATTTATTACTGAAGGAATCAACACCTCCACTGAGGTCCCTTATTTCCTTTTGAATGTTCATACTATAGGTGATGAAATCATGTATTTATCTACAACTTATTAGATTCATTTGATTGACTAGGGATCAATTTTTGTTTAACCAACTGTGCAGATTACTGAGTAGGAAGTTTCTTGGTGCACCACTGCGGTGTTTCAAAACAGCAGTGAAAATAATTATCTTAATATGGGACCACTGGGTCTTTTTCAAACACATGTTGGAGAAGCGCTGAAGACAGTGCTCTTAGAACTAAAAATACCAAACACATGGAAAAGTCATTGGGCTCTAAAGGCACTGTGGTTTCTTTATGAATTAGGAATGGTACAGTGAACGTGTGGGATCGCTCAGGCCACCAGTGGGCCCTTCCTGCCATCAGTGAACTCACGACCTTATTTCCTAGGAGGGCTGTTAAAGTGAAGTCAGAGGGCAGAAGAGTTATTTGCAAGTACCTTTTCACTTGTGTGGTCTGAAGAACTAACAGATTTATCCAAAAGATGGACAGTGAAGCAGGGTTGAAGAAGCAGCTGGTTAATTCAACATTCAATTCAAAACACAAAACCCAAAGACAAGGGTTGGAGCTGCCATTTGGATTTGCAGGGGCAAGTCCTTTCTGAAAAGCAATCTTGTTCCCACCATGTATACTGACAGCCCAAAGAGACCCCAGACATCCTTATAAGGCAAGAGACTACCATGATAAAGGATGGTGTCCTTTACTCACATGCTAGGGGCCCACAGGAGCCCTGCATTTATTCCTGGGAAGAAGGAAGAGGATAGAGTGGGACCTGGGGTATTCAGTTGCTACAGCAAGCTCTCTGACCATCTGGGGAGTCTAGCACTGATGAATCTGAAAGATCTGTCCAGATTTATTTATCAAAAAGAAAAGATGACCAGTTTGAGGCCAAGGCCTGGGGATAAAGAGGAAGGGTGTCAAGGAATTGAATAGAAGGTAGAGGATTCAGGGGAGGACAAAGCTGTTGTGTGCAGAGCATTGTTCTGCCTCTGCAGATTCATACACATAGCATTCCAGGTGAATTCTTCACAACTTTCCCCTTTTCCTACCCCAAATGAGTTGTTATGGACATCATATGCTTGTGATCTGGGAGATAATACTCTCATGATGGAAAGAATTGGGATAGTCCTATTGGCTTTTTTTTACCATGAAGGAGATTGTTGGGTTTAACTTAATCATCTATGAGTTGAAAGTCTTTACAGTCTTTGATTTCTGAGTTTGATTTAATCCCTAAAAGCTCAAAAGGGTCATATTTTCCAGTCTTTTTCAATTAGCAAGTAGCAAACTATTTATAAGTTGTGAGGTTGATGAATGAGGCACAACAAACCATTTTTAAAGAAGATAGAATGAATAATAAAATCAAACATATCAGAAAGCATTAGTCATTGTAAAAGGTAAATATTGTTTGTGACACTTTTGTTTCAGTTATGCAGATGTGTACTAGATCTCAGTGTAAAATGGATTTCTTAACGTGGGTCTTAGACAAATGTATTTGAAAATTACTACTTCAGTTCAAAGGTTTCCAAATCCTGGAAGAGGGTGTAGGGGACATTCAGAGGCTCCTGGAGATACTCACAAAATGCATATTCTCCAGACCTGACTTAAGCCTAATGCATCAGACTCTCTGGAGGTATAGCCCTGAAGTTTCCCAGGGTATTCTGATGCAGCCAGGTCATACACCAGGAGATGAGGTAGTAGAGTCTGACTGACAAAGACACCTGAAGCCTAATGAGATCTTGTGGGTGCCCCAAAACCACTCAGAAGGTCAGGGAACAGTGCTGCGGCTCCACTTCATCCTTCATCAGCTGCCAGGCAGCAGGAGGACAACATCATTGGCATTGTTTTGAGTCTCCATATAAAAGAAGTATACCTTGGGTGGGGAGGATTGACAAAGCAAGAGGGCAGGATTTTTTAAAAAATGGTCTTTGTACTTGATTTGGTTTGCCAATTAGTTCTTATTCTTGTGAAGAAATAGAGAAGATAAAGCTACACTCAATGGATGCTAAGCAGAGACTCAGGACTCATTGAAGGGCACTAAGAAGTTACCAGCCTGACTGGTTGTCACCTACTGGGATCCACTAGGCAGAAAATAGATTTCTGTCCATACACATGCAAAAGGATCTTCAGAACCCCAGTGTGAAATATTTTTAAAGTTAGAGAGCCACACTTTGTATTGCATGTGTTAGAACATGGGATCAATATTTCCTTTATGGGGGAATCAGGTATTTTCTACTTGGTGCATGAGTCACTAAGGCAGGGCATTGCAGTCCCTGCCTCTAGCACATCAGAGCACCCAGACCCTCAGTAAATATTTGTTGAATTAATTAACAAGTGAAAATGCACTTGGAGTTCCTGAATTCATCTAAGACATGTAAAAAAACAAGCAAAAACATTACCTTGTAGGAGCCAGAGTGCTCAGGAAACCTATAACATGTATCCATCAATAGAACTTCTGGGCTTTTAGGGATAATGCTAATTTAATTCCAATCTTCTCTTGAGAACATTCATTAAAGTTCAAACTTGCTCACTAAGATGTTTTAATTTTCCAAACTTTATGCAGAAAATATAAAGTAATAATTTATGACAATCTAATCCATCTTTCATCCTACTGGAGATTCTAGGGCATCATTGTCCATGCATATAGAAATATAATGTGAGCCTGGGTGGCTCAGTGGGTTAAAGCCTCTGCCTTTGGCTCAGGTCATGATCCCAGGGTCCTGGGATCGGGTCCCGCATCGGGCTCTCTGCTCAGCAGGGAGCCTGCTTCCTCCTCTCTCTCTGCCTGCCTCTCTGCCTACTTGTGATCTCTGTCTGTCAAATAAATAAATAAAATCTAAAAAAAAAAGAAATATAATGTGTGAGCTATGTATGTAATTAAAAATTTATATACACATTCAAAAAGTGTCTTAAAATAGGTAAAATTAATATTAATAATATACTGCATTTAATTCTATATATACAAACTATCATGAATTGTATAAGTAATATGAAAAAATTAGTGAAATACATATATTGTATTTCAAAGATATTTCAAAGATTTATATTAAGTCTTTGAAAAGATATTTATATCTTTATAAATATAAATATGATTTATATTAAATCTTTGAAATCCTGTGTGTATGGTATAGCTACAACACAACTCAATTCCTATGAGCCACATTTCAAGTGCTCAGCAGTAGCATGTGGTTCATCACTTCTATACTGGACAGTGCAGTCTAGGCTTTTAGGCTTGTTGAAGATGGAAGAAAATGGCTCTTAAAACCCTCTGTGGAACAAATAGTTCAGCAAAAATAAAGCTAGTCCCATTTTACAGAGAAAATCCTGGGATCATTTATGACACAACTAGACCCAGTATTCTTGCTGACTTCATCAGTACCTCAAACACTGGTCCACTTGAATGTACTTGTCAATCCACTCCTTTTTGAGAAGCGGCTGACATAGGAGTCCAGAATAGAGAGACAAGCATTAAGCCACCTGAGGGTAAATCCTAGTAACTGCTGTGCATCTTTGGCAAATATATTTAATTTACTTGTCTGTAAAATATGCATAATAATATCAATCTCATATTGTCACTTAAGAGGATTCACTGAGGTTATATTATAAAGAAGTTAGAATAGTGATTGGAAGTACTTTGAAAGAAAGAGCTATTATTATCTAGAATTAAAAGCTGCCCATGCAATTGCACTACTGGGTATTTACCCTAAAGATACAAACATAGCGATTCGAAGGGGCACGTGCACCAGAATGTTTATAGCAGCAATGTCCATAATAGCCAAGTTATGGAAAGAACCTAGATGTCCAACAACAGATGAATGGATAAAGAAGATGTGGTATATATGTACAATGGAATACTATGCAGCCATCAAAAGAAATGAAATCTTGCCATTTGCGACAACATGGATGGAACTAGAGGGTATTATGCTTAGCAAAATAAGTCAATCAGAGAAAGACAACTATCATATGATCTCCCTGATATGAGGAAGTGGAGATGCAACGGGGGTGGGGGCTAAGGGGATAGGAAAAGAATAAATGAAACAAGATGGGATCAGGAGGGAGACAAACCAAAAGAGACTCTTAATGTCATAAAACAAACTGAGGGGGGGTAGAGGGGAGGGGTGTTGGGAGAGGGTGTTGGGGTTACATTATATGTTTAAATAAAAATAAAAATAATTTAAAAAGCTGTCCATGATAGTCATTAGAGCCATTCTCCAAATATTTCCATCTTTTGTCCTTCCAAGCACAAGGTAGGAGTATGTTTCTTTGTCCTGATAAAGTTAGATGTGGTCATTGACTTGTTTGGGCCAATGTAATTAACTGGAAGTTATAGTGTGTCACTCCCAGGTGGAAACTTTAAGAGCAAGTACTTGATTCTCAATGGGCTCTGCCACGAATAACAGACATGCTCCAGATGGTGGCTGTTCCATCAGTCTGTGTCCAGGGGAAAAGCCCCAGCAGATCCATGATGGACACATAGTATGAGAAAGACCTAAAATATATTATTGCAAACCATGAGGTTTGGGGAAGTATTTCTTAATTTCTTACTCTAGAATCATTTAGCCCATTGTGCACCATCTTAACTGCTATTGCTTGAGGGATTCACCAAGTTAACTAATGCCTTCCATTTTCTCTAAATATACTGACTGATGCCCATAGATAAAGAATATTCAATCTATCAGGCTTTGCTCTAACACTTGTTGCCCTGTATGCCTACCACCAAGTCTCTATGCCTTATAAGTATTAGTCATGTTCATTTCCAAATGGTTTATGCCAGTTGTGGTCATTATTAGATTTAAGTAAGTACTGTACATACTGATGAAATCTGAGTACATAAAGACAACATTATATCTATATAGACTCAACTGTTTTGAAAAGATGAACTGTGAGTTGTTAAAATAACTTCAGTTAGACATGCCTGAAACAGTTAATGTTGAGATAGATTATACACTATGTAAAATATGAAATGGTCTTGCACCCATATCTCTTTCAATTCTTTGCTCTTTTTTAGAGAAATCCAAACCACAAATTGCAAAAGATATATTTACACATGTGATTTTTGCAAGAAATACAAAGCAAAACTCCAACCAACTACCACACACTCAAAGTAAAGTTTTCGTGCTATGTTAAAAAAAAAACAAACAAACAGGTAACTGAGTATGTGGTTGTATGCTTCAGGTTAAATGAAAATGCTATAGGTAAATTGAATTACTAAGTATTTATCCAAAGGATAGAAAAATACAGATGCAAAAAGGTACATGCACCCTGATGTTATAGCAGTACTGTCAACAATAGCCAAATTATGGAGGGAGTCCAAATGTCCACTGACTGATGAATGGATAAATAAGATGTGGTATATGTCTACAATGGAATATTATTCAGCCATCAAAGGAATGAAATCTTGCCATTTGCAATGAAGTGGATAGAGCTAGAGTGTATTATGCTAAGTGAAATAAGTCCATCAGAGAAAGACAAACACCATATGATCTCACTCATATGTGGAATTTCTGAAAGAAAACAGATGAACATATGGGAAGTGGGAAAAGAAGAAAAGCAGAGAGGGAAACAAACCATAAGAGACTCTTAACGATAGAGAAAAAACTGAGGGTTGATGGAAGGAAGTGGGTGGAAGAAGGGATAGATGGGTGATGGGTATTAAAGAGGCTTTTGTTATGATGAGCATTGGGTATTGTATGTAAATGATAAATGACTGAATTCTACTCCAGAAACCAATATTGCACTGTATGTTAACTAAAATTTAAATTAAAAAAAAATAAAGAAAATGCTTAAGGTATATATGTATTATTTTTATGACCATCCCCCAAAATCAAATATTTGGATTAACCAGCTGACTGCTTAATTACATGAAATGAGTTTTCTTCTGTAGAGTTACTGAGATATTTCTGAAATTCAACAACTGATCTCTCTCATAGGCACAGTACAATATTTCTCTTTTGTTTTGGATGATCTTTTCTGTGATATTATGTTTGGAAAATCACAATCTGAAAAAAAATTTGCTAATGCATGATGCTCTAGGTAATAAGGGGGCCCCTGGAAAACAGATGATACAGGATGGTCCCATGAAAATAGCATCTGTATTCACCATCTACCCCTACCCCTACTTTCTGGAAATAAAATTACCCGGAGCTTAACAATTATAGTCATGCAACCAAGCTCAAAAATAAGTAAGAGGAGATGCAGCCATTTCTCCTCATGGTTCCATAAGCCCCAGACACATGTTCCTCTTCTTACCATACTTACAGCACCTTACATGAATCACAAGAAGCACCACCAACTACTTTCAGCTGTTCCCCAGTGATGAAATGTTCAGACATATGGTCACAGAGATTAATATCTGTGCAGACCACTTTGAAACAGCCCAGAAATCGTTTGGGAACATGTGGCATTAAACAAATATAAATTCCAAGCTTTTTCCTCCCTGTGCCTTTCCCTTCCACACCTGGACTTTTGGAATGAGTCACACAGTAGTAGTCTCTGAGAATGAGGAGAAAGCACCAGGTATTAGCACATGTTTAAATTCTGAGCCACCAGACAAAAGCCCCTGGAAGGGCTGTTAATCTTAGTGAATCACAAACCAAGGGGAATCCAGAAGATACCTGTCCATTGGTGGTCTCCTCAAAATGAAAAGCCTCCTGGACAGTGTGGGGGCTGTGTTCTAAAGCTTGTCTCATGGAATTGAATTAATATAAAAGCTTTTTCCAGTTTCTTCCAACCTCAGAAGACCACATGGTATGGACTGATGTCTGGCATCTCTCTTAGCTATTTCACTATCTCTCAAATAATTAATTGTCCCAATTTTCTATGACATGATCCTAAAGGCAACCCTTGTGAAGAAAGGAGGGAACCTCTAATATATGTAATGTTGAGGATTTTCATGGCTGTTTCTACAAACAGCTTGGAGAAGTTTCACAAAGATTCACTGCCCCCAAAACGCTATTTTGAAATGGTTTCCACTGTGGTTGGAAGATATGTACTTTGTATTGCACAGACCAAAAATGATGGATAAGTCAGATATGGCATTTCCAGCTTAGGGCTTGGAAATTAGATATTAATTACCTTGAGTTACAAATGCTTTCTATCCAGGGAAGTTACATATGGTCTTCAGGCAACGTGTGAATATAAACAGACAGGCACACACAGATTCTTTCTCTCTCTTTCTCTCTCTCATTCTCTTCCTCACTCTCATACCACACACACACACACACACACACACACACACACCACAATACAGTTGGCTTGAACTGAGGAGACAATTATAAATAAATAATTATTTATACAAAAAGGTGACAACTAGTACTGAGTTAACAAGAAGTAAATAAACGTTAACCACTTCATGTAGCTTTTGCAATACTAGAACTGTACTGTTGTGTGTTTTCAGCTGTAGAAAGTAGAGAATTTTAGTGAAGTGAAGCTCCAATGTCTTTAAAACAAATATTAGGATCTTCTTTCCAAAGAAGGGAAGACCAGAGAAGGTGTCCTCCTCACCATGTTCCCAGCCACAGTGAATTACTTATGACTCACCTTTGCTTGAATAATTGTAATTTGTACTAACTTAAGAGTCCATCACTTTGATGTAGAAGGTTATAATGTGTGCTAAGTTAAGATGGCAGGAGAAAAAAGCAGTAGATTTAGATCACATGTAGTCTCTGGAATAGAGAATTGATGGCTTTCTCTACCTGGGTCCTCAGACACTTATAGTCTTTGAAAGGAGGTGAAATGCAAGTGAAGGAGTCCTTTTCCTTTTGCTGTAGTTCTTGCAACAAATGGTGACTTTCTCAGAACATCCTTTTCTTTTTTTTTTTATTAAGTTTTTTTTATTTAAACATATAATGTAACCCCACCACCCTCTCCCAACCCCTCTCCCCCCCAACCCCCTCAGTTTGTTTTATGACATTAAGAATCTCTTTTGGTTTGTCTCCCTCCCGATCCCATCTTGTTTCATTTTTTCTTTTCCTACCACCTTAACCCCCACCCCCGTTGCATCTCCACTTCCTCATATCAGGGAGATCATGTGATAGTTGTCTTTCTCCAGTTGACTTATTTCGCTAAGCATAATACGCTCTAGTTCCACCCATGTCGTCCCAAATGGTAAGATTTCATTTCTTTTGATGGCTGCATAGTATTCCATTGTATCCTTTTCTACTCACCTTGCAATGGCACAAGAACTTAAGTGGGCAGGCAACCAGAAACCTAACCAATGAAGCATGAGGTCGAGTTCTTCAATTCCTTAGAAAACGATTGTAATGGAAGCTTTTCCAAGCTTAAATGTATTCATAAATATTAGTAAACCCAGGCTAATTGTCCTGCTTCTCTCATTTACAAAATCCTTATGCCCAGGGTGTAGAAATGTCATCCTGGTCTCAGGTAACTAACCTAAACTTCTTATTTAGAAAGTAAACTTTAAGGTAACACCTTTTGAAGAAATTATTTGGGTCTCTCTTAATCACAAGAAGCAACTTTTGTCTAAAACACAGGAATGACATGAGTCAACAAAGAGCAACAAGTAAGATGGTGACTAGGATTTCTTATTTAAGGCTTTCTGTTTTTTTCATTCATAACAGAACATCCAGAAGGATGAGAAAGATTTAGAGTTGGGAACAATGTTGGTCATAGTCCTTTGAAAATAGTTTTTTCATAAATGTTTTCCCAACAAGCTTGACCAATTTTATTCCCTTGTGGTTTTAATTTATCCTTTATAATCACATCAGTATTATTGGTTTTATTCAACAAAAGGAAAGTATGAATTTTTTAAAGACTTGATCTTTACTAAGAAATTCATCACATTGTTTTAGAAAAATAGTTCACTTAATTGGAAAACAAACCAGCTGCCATGACAATTAGATTGATCTATTGTGTTTATTATGTGATATTTCACAGCCTGGATCTAGCCCCAGAGAACTTTGAATCTCTGAATGAAATAATAAAATATTCTTACTTGTCCCTTTTGTTTAAAATAAAAAAGTACCATTATTTTCCCTTTTTGCAAAAAGTACATGTTTATCATAGAAAACTGAAAAAAATATATAGATAAGTCACAAAGAAATCATTAACACCACAAATTCCCATTAAATATCTCCAGAATATATTATAAAATATACATTTAACCAAAATATGTAATTGGGAAGTATAAGGCTGTTTTGAAACCCGTACTACATTTTCCTTCACATTTCATAAACAATTTCCACTATTCTATAGCACAATTTTAATGACTTTACAATATCCTGCTGCATGTCTGTAATCCCCTATTATTAGACACATCACTTGTTTGAGGGTTTTTTCCTCTTTTATAAACAAAACTATGATAAATATCCTACAACAACATCTTCCTGCAGACTATTTCCGCACAGTCAATTCCAAAAAAGAATGTCTGGCACCCAGAACTTTTTCTAAGATTTGGATACTTGTCAAATTGTTTTCCAAAAAGTTACATGAGACGTGCCCCCTAGCCGAGTGTGAGAAGTGTCATTTTCTTGTACTTTGTTGACACTGGCTGCTACACACATAGTCTGATCTTTACCGAATCAATAAGAGAGATCTTCAGTTACTGTTTTGGGTGGTCATTTTCATTTTTTTCTTTCTGAATTGTTCCATCATGTTACCTGCATCTTTCCTGCATTCAAAGAGATTTTGAATACCATCATGAAAATTAGCAATCCAAAGATACATCCAGATAACACAGATACAGCTTACTTGCTAGACCAGCAACATAAAATTTAACTACCATCTTAAGTACGTTGGGATGGTGTTTATTATAAGAATAGAGATGAAAGGGGTGCCTGGGTGGTTCAGTGGGTTAAATCTCTGCCTTCGGCTCAGGTCATGATCTCAGGGTCCTGGGATCGAGCCCCGCATCAGGCTCTCTGCTCAGCAGGGAGCCTGCTTCCTCCTCTCTCTCTCTCTGCCTGCCTCTCTGACTACTTGTGATCTCTGTCTGTCAAATAAAAAAATAAAATAAAATCTTTAAATTAAAAAAAAAAGAATAGTGGTGAGAAAACTGTGGTATGGCATCAGTGTCCATAATTGCATCTCTGGTGGGGGAGCATTGAGGCATATTGGTATAATAGATATTTTAAAACCTCCATTAGTTAATTCTTCCTTTTGATCACTGGGTTCCAAATCAGACAACCCAAACAGTGTTCTCTGGAATTCAGTGAAACAAGAGTTTATCAGGAAAGGATGACAGTGCTAAAGAAAACTCAAACTTACAACTCAACATTATAATTTTTATTTTAAGTCCATCATCTCAGGAGTGCTCTGGAGATGTATCTTAAAATGAGAAAAAAGATTAATTCCTCTTTCAACAGTCTTTTTGTCTATACTGGGGCTGCTGCTGAGTAATTGTAATGAGACAAAGATAGTCTTTAAGCATGTAAATATCCCTACAGCCTCCATTTCTTCTGAATTGTATGTACTGGAGAAATAAGGTCATACAGAGAGAGTAGAAGACAGAGAGACATAGAGACAGTCAGAGAGATGTGCATACATTTAAGAAAAATAAGAAAATGGTGGAAAAGAGCCATATTTCTTAAAATCAGGGGAAAAAAGACCGTTATCATTAGAATCGTACAGTTGATAATGTGAGCTTTATAAACAAAATATTATTCTTTATTGCAATATATGAACATTACATGAATCTTAAGAGTCAATTTTATTCAGATGATTCAACACACTGGAGATAACTAGTTACATGTACTTTAAGATAACGAACATAATCAAGTGGTAATTATATGTCTCTACTTTTGCATCATTACAAGAAAATCTTCACAATAACCCTATGAGAAAAACACCCTTATTATTTTTCTGATTTTTAGATTTAAAAACAAAACAACAACAACAACAAAATGAAGGTTGGAAAGGGAAATTCAGTAGATCCAGACCTTGGGACTACATCTTACTGTTCCATATTCCTCTGTTCTCAAGTCAGTGGTGTCAACAGAGAGAAAACATAATGTCAAGAAGCCCTTGTGCCTTTTTAAGCAGATCTTCAAAATGAAAAACAGCTGAGCAATAAAGAGCTGGATATCTGAAAAATAATCCTATTTGCAAATAATGAAGTATGTGTACCTATGTAAGAACCATTCTTCCTCTTTATCTCTTGCGTTTGACTCTAAAATATCACCTAAAAAATGTACAAATCCTGCAAATGCTGTACCTCTAAATCTCTGAAGTCAGCAAGACAGGAAAAATATTAGAAGGTGATCAGGATTATCCATCTTGCTTCCTCTCTGTTAAATCAGTCATTGGGCTATTACAAGTGGACGGAAAAAACCTTGTAATCCTCAGGTGTGCAGTTAAACTCATAAATTGCAAGATTTCTAGGACATTTTATATTACAGTTGACACTGCTCCATGGTATGTTCAAGGATGTTTTCCAGGAGAAGCCACTCTATGAAAACATTAAAAGGGCCTTTTCACACTCTTTATACTATAGAAAAAGAAAACAGATTCAGCTTCTTAGTTATGCAATTAATTCCTATCCAAGCTTCAGTCAACTAAGAATGCACTATTACTTTCCACACAACCACCATTATCTCTTCATGGAACCAGAGGCTGGTATCTTACTCCTATTTCAGTCCAATCTTTATACCTTATAGGCCAGGAAAGTCAGACTTCCTTTTTCAATTATATCAAGCTGAGTAGAAGGGGAAAATTATAGCCTGAGTTTGCAACGTTTATTTATTTATCAAACTAGGAATGATAGAATTTTTTTAAATTGAGCAATGATGTTTAAAACATATTTTTTAAATGAGGCAAATAAATTACACCTATTAGTCCTGGTACACAATACCTACAGATAAACCTTTAACATATTTTGAAATTAAAACAAAGGTTATTCTCACTGTAATTTAAAGTTTCCCACTATTACTATTATATTCGCTATGGTAATCTGTGATCAGTGATTATGACTTTCTGAATGCCCAGATGAGAGCACTTTTTAACAATAAAGCATTTTTTAAATTAAAGGATGTACATTTCTTGGACATAATGCTATTGCACACTTAATACACTATAGTTTAGTGTAAACATAACTTTTATATGCACTTAAAAAACCAAAAAATTCATCTGACTCACTTTAGTGTGATTTTCACTTTATTTCAATGGCCAGGAACCAAACCTGCAATATCGGCAAGATATACCTATATCCAATATACATATATACTGTATATATATATATATACATATATACTGTATATCCAATATATGTATACTGTATATCCAATATACAACTGTTAAGCAGTAAAAACATCTTCCATCTTCTTGGAAAAAGTAATTATTACTATATATGAGACCTTTACTAGATTTTAGGTAGAAATCAACAAATTAGAAGCTTTCTAAAGCAAGAGTCAGCAAACGTTCTCTATAAAGAGTCAAATAGCAACTATTTTGGGCTTTGGAAGCCATACAGTCTGGATGACAGCTACTCAACTCTGCTGTTCCAATGTGAAAGAGGACTCTATGAAAAGAATAACACAGAATGTCACATACTGATAAAAGATAAAATTTACAAGATGATACAATAATTAGTCATGAAATACTTAATCAGTAAAATTTATGAAAAACAAAGTTGACATACATTTAAAAGTTGACAATTTCATAGAAGAAAAACTTTAAATATTTCTTTCTTACATCAATAATTTAAAAGCTCCCAGAATTAAGTAAAGCTAAAATCTGTATAAACTAAAGATTATATTAAGATGTACACAAAACCTTGAGTGTGGCAAAGAAAGAATATACATTATTTTCAAACACACAAGAATTGTCACAAATTTGACCTTCTGTTAGGGCATAATAAAATTTCAATGAATTCCCCAAAACAGGAGTTTAAAGTTTCACATCCACTGAACACTGTGCCATCAAGTGAAAAATCCACAATATAAAAGGTTTTTAAAGATCAAACTTGGGGGGGTACCTGGGTGGCTCAGTCATTAAGTGTCTGCTTTCAGCTCAGGTCACGATCCCAGGGTCCTGGGATTGAGCCCTGCATTGGGTTCCCTGCTCATTGGGAAGCCTGCTTATCTTTCTCCCACTCCCCTTGCTTGTGCTCCTGTTCTTTCTGTCTCTCTCTGTCAAATAAATAAAATCTTAAAAAAAAGAAAATCAAACTTGGGAGCAAGCCAATTGAAATTATCCAGCCTGAGTAAGAGGAGGAAAAAAGAATGAAGAAAAATTAACAGAGCCTCAGAAAACTATGGGACATCATCAACATAATAACATACACATAACAGAAAACTCAGAAGAAAAGGGAAGAGAGAAAGGTTAGAAAGATTATCTGAAGAAGGGCATCTGACTGACTCAGTCAGTGAGCATGTGACCTTGACCTTGGGATTCTAAGTTCAAGCGGCACATGGGGTGTAGGGATTACTTAAGAATAAAAATCTTTTTTTAAAAAGTGGAAATAAATGAATAAGTTAATAAAAATAAGAAAGATTATCTGAAACAACCTTGAAAGCAGTAAAAGAGAAGGACTCTCTCCATGCACAAGTGGTCTTCAATATGATTAACAGCCAATTTGTCATCAGAAATTATGGAGACCAAAGGCAATTAGACAACACATTGTAAATACTGAAATAAAAATAGCATCAACAAGAATTATATATCTGGCAAAACTGCCCTTAAAAATGAAAGAGAAATCAGGGGTGCCTGGGTGGCTCAGTGGGTTAAAGCCTCTGCCTTTGGCTCGGGTCATGATCCCAGGGTCATGGGATGGAGCCCCGCATCGGGGCTCTCTGCTCTCTGCAGACAGCCTGCTTCCTCCTCTCTCTCTCTGCCTCTCTGCCTACTTGTGATCTCTGTCTATCAAATAAATAAATAAATAAATAAATCTTTAAAAAAATTTTTGTTTAAAAAAAAAAAAGAAAGAAAGAGAAATCAAAGCATTCTGAGATTTTTTTTAAAAAGCCTGAGGTACTTTACCTCTAGTAGCCCTGACCTGGAAGTCCTTCAAATTGAAAAGAAAGATTACTAGACAGTGATTTAAATCTTCATGAAAAAATAAAGAACAGCAGTAATTTAATAATGGAGGTAAATATTTTTAAAAATGTAAATGTATTTTTGTTTGTAATTCAT
This sequence comes from Taxidea taxus jeffersonii, assembly GCA_003697995.1. Taxonomy (NCBI): domain Eukaryota; kingdom Metazoa; phylum Chordata; class Mammalia; order Carnivora; family Mustelidae; genus Taxidea; species Taxidea taxus. The sequence continues at coordinate 21,157 of ML103726.1, read as the reverse complement.
TTTTTATCTGATTTAAAATAAAATTGCATGAAGAAATAATTACAAATCTGAAGATGGGCACCAATGTATAAAGATCAATTTTGATACTAACAGTATAAAGGAGGGGGGAATGGATATATATAGGAACAAAGTTTTTGCACAGTATGAAATTAAGTTGGTATCATGAAATTGGTATATGAAATAAATTGTTGGTATATGAAATAAATTTTTATAAATTGATGCATTCATTGTGATCCCCAGGGCAACCACAATGGAAATTTTTTATAAGAAAATTTTATTTTCCTTTATATATTTAAATCTTAATGTTTTTCTGAACTCCTTTTTCTTAACATCTTAATTTTATTTTATTTTTTCAGTGTTCCAAGATTCACCAAACTCAACACCCCAAAAAACAGATAATCATGTCAAAAAATGGGCAGAATACATGAACAGATACTTCTCCAAAGAAAAAATGCAAATGGCTAAGAGACAAGGAAAAAAAATGTTCATCGTCATTAGCCATCAGGGAAATTCAAATCAAAACCTCATTGAGATACCACCTTACACTAGTTAGAATGACCAAAATTAACAGGACAGAAAACAATTGTTGGAGAGGATCTGGAGAAAGGGGAACACTCTTACACTGTTGGTGGGAAAGCAAGTTGGTGCATCCAATTTGGAAAACAGTGTGGAGATTCCTCAAAAAACTAAAAATAGAGCTATCCTATGACCCTGTGATTGCACTACTGGATATTTACCCCAAAGATACAAATGGAGCAAAAAGAAGGGCCATATGTACCCCAATGTTCATAGCAGCAATGTCCACAATAGCCAAACTGTGGACAGAGCCAAGATGCCCTTCAACAGATGAATGGATAAAGAAAATAGCTTTTAAAATAGTGAAAGAATTACAATGGTACACTAGAGAATAACTAATGTATAAGATAATGCAGGTGTGAAAGAAAAGGAGGAGAACAACAACAAAAAAATATGGATAACAAAATAGAAAACATAAGTCCTTCCTTATCCATAATTATATTAACTGCAGATGGACTAAACTCTCTAACAAAAGAAACTGGCAGAATGGATTTTTTTAATAACTCAAATACACACTGTCTATAAAAGATTCACTTTAGATTCAAAGGCACATATAAATTGAAAGTAAAAGAATAAAAAAAAGATATTCCATGCAAGCAGTAACCAAAAGAAGCAAAAGTGACTATACCAATATCAGACAAAATGGAATTTAAAATAAGAAAAGATTACTAGAGACAAAAAATGAAATTTTATGATAAAAGGGTTAATATTTCAAGAAGATATAACAATTATGACATACCGAACAGCAGAGCCCCAAAACACATAAAGCAAAAACTGACAGAATCAAAGAGAGAAACAGACAATTCAGTAAGAATATTTGGTGATCTCAATATTGCACAAATAATAATGGATAGAACAACTAGACAAGATAAGTGAGAAATAATAGGTTTGGATAATCCTATAAACCAAGTAGACCTAACAGACATCTGTAGAACACTATACCCAAACACCAGAATGTACGTTCTTCTCAAACGCTCATGGAATGTTCTCCAGGATATTCCACAAAAGAAATCTCAATAAGTTTAAAATGACTAAAATCATACAAAATATATTCATAAACTGCAATGGAATGATATTATAAACCAGCAAGAGATAGAAATTTGGAAAATTCACAAATATATGGAAATTAGAATTATTCTTAAGTGAATAATGGGTCAAAAAAATTAGAATGTAGTTTGGTAGGAACAAAACCAAAAACATAATATACCAAAATTTATAGGATGCAGTGAAAACAGTGCTGAGAGAAGTGTATAGATATAAACACATTTTAAAAATTCAAATTAATAACCCAAGTTAACTCCATAAAGAACTAGATAAAGAAGAGCAAACCAAACTTAAAGTGAACAGAAAGAAGGAAAAAATAAAGATTAGAACATAAGTAAATAAGATAAAGTTAGAGAAATAGCAGAGAAAATAAAAAACAGAGCTGATTCTTTGAAGAAATGAACAAAATTGCCAACCCTAGCTAGACTGACCAAGAAAAGAAAGTGCAAGATACAAAATCAATATATAAAATCTGTTATATATTTGCAGGGTAGAAATTAGCAATCCAAAAACATAATAAACAAAACACCATTTATAATAACATCAAAAATAATAAAATATTTAAGAATATATTTAGCAAAAATGCTGAAAACTACAAAACATCATTAAAAAGGATTAAATAAATGGAAAACATCCATATTCATGGGTTGGAAGACTTAATATTGATTTATAGATTCAATGTAATACCTATGAAATTTCCACTTCCTCTTTTTGCAGAAATAGATAGGATGATTCTAAATCTCACGTATAAGAATAGTAAAAATCATCTTTAAGAAGATGAACAAAGTTGTAGGATTCACACTTCCTAATTTCAAAACCTACTAAAAAGCTACCATAATCCAAAGTGTGGTACTTGCATAAGCATAGACATATTGATGAGTGGAGCAGAATTAAGATCTCAGAAATAAACTCATACATCTTTGGCCAATTAATTTTCACTAGGATGCCAAGACAATTAGTATTATCTTTTCAATGGATAGTGCTATATATCCACACGTAAAATAATGAATTTGAGCCGTTCACACCATACATAAAAATCAATTCGAAACTGATCAAAGTTCTAAAGTAAGAGCTAAAAATAACATTCTTAGAAGAAAACTTAGGTATAAATCCTCATGACCTTGAATTAGGCAGTGGTTTCTTAAATATAACACCAAAAACACAAGCAACCAAACAAAACGTTGATAAATTATACCTCATCAGAATTTAAAATTCTTGTGTGTTGAGGGGTGCTTGAGTGGCTCAGTCGGTTGGATACCTGATTGTTAATTTCGGCTTGGGTCATGATCTCAGGGTCATAGGATCAAATTCTTCATTGAGCTCTATGCTCACCATGGAGTCTGCATGGGATTCTCTCTCTCCCTCCCTCTGCCCTTGTCCCCTGTCATGTGCAATAAATAAATAAATAAATAAATAAATAAATAAATAAATAAATCTTTAAAAAAATTCTTGTGTTGAGACATTACCACAAATGTGAAAATACAACCACAGAATGGGAGAAAATATTTGCAAATCATATCTCTGACAAGGGTCTAATATCCAGAGTATCCAGAATTCTTGTAGCTCAGCAATAAAAAGAAAAATAATCCAATAAAAAATGGGTGAAGAATTTCAACAGTTCTCCAAAGAAGAAATACAAATGACCAGTAGTGTATGAAAAGATGTTACATATAAGTACTTATAGAAATGAAAATCAAAACCAAATGAGATATCACTTCACACCCGTTAGGATAGCCATAATACGTTTTTTTTTTAAGATTTTATTTATTTGTTTGTTAGAGAGAGAGAGAGAGCGAGCACAGGCAGATAGAGAGGCAGGCAGAGGCAGAGGGAGAAGCAGGCTCCCTGCCGAGCAAGGAGCCCGATGTGGGACTCGATCCCAGGATGCTGGGATCATGACCTGAGCCGAAGGCAGCCGCTTAACCAACTGAGCCACCCAGGCATCCCCATAATACGTTTTTAAGATTTTATTTATGTATTTGACAGAGAAAGAAAGAACACACACAAGCATGGGGGAGGGGCAGAAAGAGAGAGACAAACAAGCTCCCCACTAAGCAGGGAACCCCATGTGTGGCTCCATCCCAGGACTCTGGGATAAAGACCTCAGCCAAAGGCGGATTCTTTTTATTTTTTTAATTTCTTCTTTTTTTAAGATTTTATTTGTTTATTTGACAGACAGAGATCACAAGTAGGCAGAGAGGCAGGCAGAGAGAGAGGGGGAAGCAGGCTTTCTGCTCAGCAGGGGCTGAGATGCGGGGCTCGATCCCAGGACCCTGAGATCATGACCTGAGCCGAAGGCAGATGCTTTAACCCACTGAGCCACCCAGGCGCCCCACCAAAGGCAGATTCTTAACTGACCTAGTCACCCAGGTGCTCCAGGATAGTTGTAATATTAAACACACACACACACACACACACACACACACACAGACACACACACACACAGATAATAATAAGCATGGGATGGGGGGTGGCTGTGGAGAACTTAGAACTTTGTACATTGCAGGTGGGAATATAAAATGGCTCAGTCCTTTTGAAAAAGTGTCTGGCAGTTCCTCAAATGATTAAACATAGAGTTGCCATATGACCCACTCCTAAATATATACTCAAGAGAAATGAAAACATATGTTCATACAAAACATGTACTAGGAGGTGGAGACACCCTTCTCACCAGGAACAGGGCATCTATAGTTAAGAAGTTTATATTAACAAACCTTGTTACTTTCACTAATTTACTACCCCAGGCCTAAATCCTGTTTAAAATTCTTTGCTAGAGGCATCTGGGTGGCTCAGAGGGTTGGGCCTCTGCCTTGGGCTCAGGTCATGATCTCAGAGTCCTGGGCTAAGCCCCGCATTGGGCTCTCTGCTTGGCAGGGAGTCTGCTTCTCCCTCTCTCTCTGCCTGCCTCTCTGCCTACTTGTGATCTCTGTCAAATAAATAAAATATTTTAAAAAACAAACACAAATATTCATAGCATCATAATTCACAGCAGCCAAAAAGTAGGAACAATGCATATGTCTATTAACTAATGAATGGGTAAACAAAACATTAGGTATGCCCACACAGTGGAATATTATTCAGCAATTCTGGATGTTATTAGGAATGAAGAGTACTAATAAATGCTATGGCATGATGAACTTTAAAAATATTGCTAAGCAGAAGATACCAGACACAAAAGGTCACATATTGTATGATTCCATTTATATGAAACAACCAGAATGGGAAAATCACAGATACAGAAAGTAGATTAATGGTTGCAAGGAGCCGGAGGTAGGGGGAAATTGACAGTGAACGTTAATGAGCATAAGATTTCTTTTGGAGGTAGTGGAAATATTCTAGAATTGAATAGTGGAGGTGGTTGCACAACCTTGTGAATATACTAAAAGCATGTTGTGAACTTTAAAGATACACTTAAAACCATACACTTTAAAACTGTGAATTTTATTTTATGTGAAATTTTATGGTATATGAGTTGTATATCAACACAAAATGGAAATGAGAAACTATGTAGAAATTTTTAAATGATAGTAATGAGCATGCTATTTATGAACACCTAGGAAGGCTTCCTGAAGAAGCAAATGATGGAAATGGATGGTCTTAAATGCATTGATCATAAAACAAGAAAGATTGAAAATGGCATATGCCAAATGAAGAAGCAAAGACAATAATACACAGTAAATGCAATGAAACTGCAAGGAAGGTCAGAACCAGTGAATATAAAATTCTAAAATATGAATCAGAAAGTTAAGATGCAAGAAAACCAAAAAATATGAACCCCAGTATAGTAGATAATCTTTTGCAAGTCTACCCAAGATAAGAAGAGACAGAGAGAGAGAATACAAACAAAGATCATTAGGAAAATGAAAAGGCTAAATTACAAATATGGCAATTTCAGAATCACTTGCAAGTACTATCCATGGCTGTATATAAATGCATTTGAAATATAGAAGGGATAGAGGGTTTTTTTAGGAAAGTACTGATTACCAAAATCCATTATCTAAGTTTCTCATCCTCATTTTGTGTTTGAAGAACAGAGGAAAAATAACTCAAAAGCAAATCATATATTTTTAAATCATTTCTCTCTTTATAAGTTACTAATTAGTAATTTATAAAAACATTTTCCCCCAAAGCCTCATTATCTTATTCACACCAGTTAGATACAGCTTTTTTCTATAACTATATAAAGTCGGCATATTTAAGATTTTATTTATTTATTTATTTATTTGAGAGAGAGAGTAAGAGAGGGAGTGAGCACGTGCCAGGAGGAGGAACAGAGGGAGAGAGACAAGCAGATTCCTTGCTGAGCACAGAACCTGACCTGGGATTTGATGTCATGACCTTGAGATCATGACCTGAGGCAAAATCAAGAATTTATCACTTAACCAACTAAGCCACCAAGATGCCCCTAAAATCTGCATATTTAAATGCATAATTTAATTGTCACCTGAAATTGTATTGAAACACACATTTAAATGCAATTTTCTATCACAATTTAATCTTTATACAAAAGTAAAGGAGTGACATCCTAAAATACAAATGCAATTGGCTTCACAGCAGTTTTCCAGTTACAATTCTGTGTACAATTCTGGTTATGCTTTGCACAGATGACTAAGGACAGGTCGACAGATGTCTAGGAAGGAAGGGAGGGGGGGAAAGGAGAAAAAAAGTGAGGGAGGGAGGGAGGCTTTAGCTCCTCAAATGACTGTTAACAAAAAGTATACTGTTGTATTTTAAAGTTGAGAAAAGAAATTCATCAGAAAAGAACAAATATCAAAGCTAAATATCAAGAAAGCAGTTAGTCATGCATCAACACTAATTTGTATAAAGTTCAGATTTTCAGTAAGAACAATAAAAAATGTGTGAAAGAAAATGTTAACACTGACTCATGCTCTCATATTTTATTGGACAGTAAAGTAGCAAAGGGGGGAGCTAATCCGAAACCTCCAAAATAAAATGTATTTGCATATTCACATCTCTTCCATTTGGGACTACTCTCCAGCATGCTGGTAATAGATTATCACACTCCAAAATGTTCGTTTGAAGCTTGGAAATCAAAATAGCTTCAGGAACAAAAGGAATCTCACCCTTCCATCTGGTGACTTTCCTTAGATATGGAGACGAGGGGCATGTAAATAATTACTTCTCAAGAAAATAAAAGTCCTAAAACTCAGCCTTTCCCCAGGAATCTTGATTTTGACATCTACAAATTTAATAACAATAAGAATTGTTATTTTCATTTTACAGAGGAATGAATGAAGTCAGAAATCAAATAGGGAGGTATAATTACTTTCTGATTCCCTTGCCATAATGGGCAAGTCAAAAAGGAAAGGAGCACCAGCCCAGTCTCTATGTGGGGAGCTCCTTGGTCTGCCCCCTTCTGCCCGCTATCACGTTAAAGTTCTTCCTGCCCTCTTACCTCTAAGCCCATCCCATTTCCCTAAGTCTCACCCTTGCAAGAATATGCCACGCAGGCTCTAGCCTCAGGGCTTTTGCACTGCCTCCCCCACTCCTGGGAACTCTCTTCCCCATATATCTTTTGGGCCAACTCACTCGCCATCTTCCACTTTTTTTTGTTGTTCAAATGTTACTTTATTAGTGGGTGTCTCCTGAGCAGTCTATTTAAAATCTCCAACAGGGCATCTGGGTGGCTCAGTTGGTTAAGAATCTGCCTTCAGCTCAGGTCATGATCCCAGGGTCCTGGGATCAAGTCCCACATCTAGCTCTCTGCTCAGCAGGGTGCCTGCTTCTCCCTCTGCCCCTCCCCACATTTGTGTTCTTTCTCTCCCTCTCTCTTGCTCTCTCTCCCTTTCTCAAATAAATAAATAAATAAACAGACAGACAAACAAACAAATAAATCTTTTTTAAAAATAAATAAATAAATAAATAAATAAAATCTCAACCAGCCATCTTCTGCTCCAGGCCTGTACCCCAGGCTCCCTGCCCTCAATTTTTTCACATAGCATATATTCCTTCTTATATATTAGTGATGTTTAATTGCATTGTTGTTTGTCTTAGTTAGGGTTTCCCTGAAAGCAGAGCCTTGGGCAAACATTTGGGAACAGGTCATTTATCTAGAAAGTAATTCTGGGAGTCAGGAATGAGGAAGGAAAGAGAATGAGACATGGAGAAAGGGAACACAGTTACATGGGCCTGATCAAGTACCACTGAAGACCACAGGAGTTGGAGGGATGTTCCTGAAGCAAAAAAGGGTGTGATACTCACTTCCAGGCTCCCTCGCCCCATCCCTGGTTGTTCAAACCACTGCGGTCATGAACATCCTTTCTTCTCCTCCTCCTCCTTTTCCTCTTCTTCTTCTTCTTCAGATATTTTATTTATTTATTTGAAAGAGAGAGTGTGCAAGTCAGGGAGAGGAGCAGAGGGGGAAGGATAAGTCAACTCCATGCTGAGTGCAGAGCCCAACGCAGGGCTCGATCCCCTAACCCTGTGATCATGACCTGAGCTGTAATCAAGAATTGGACCCTTATGCAACTGAGCCACTCAGGCACCCCCATCCTTTCTCTTCTGAAAAGCCACCTACAGATAGAGCAGTTCCTGAGGGAGAAAGTGGGAAGACATCCTGTAAACATGAGCCCTTATAATGGAAACTTCCCAGCGGAGGAGGCTGTGGTTGCTTGGACTGCCCTTTCCAGCTGCAGCTGCAGCGGCAATCAGAAATGGGCCAATGGGGGACCTGGGGGCACCTGAGGCATTTGCTAAACTGCTTGTGATCTCAAGTCCCCCATTTGAAGGTAAGATTGTCCAGGACAGACATTTCATAGCCAAACACCTAGAATGGTGTTTGGCACATAGTAGCTGCTAAATAAATATTTCTGAATCCCAAATGGACTAGGAGTACCATAATACATGCAGCAAGAGTGTTAATATTGGTATCAAAATGTTAAAAGTAAGTCAAGGTACCAGGACACCAGGGTTCCAGAGCCAAGTGCCCTTCAACAATATCAATCCAGACCCTAAGAGTCCAGTTCCATAGAGCCAACAGTTTAGAGACTAAAAATCTCTGGAGCTGAAGCTGGTCTGATTCCTGCCTTCATCAAGGCTGTGGGGCAGGAGGGAGGGGGTTCTGTCAGCCACAGACTGGGGAAAAAATGATGCTGTTGGTGGTTATTAGCTCATCTACAGATCAGTTACCTTCTAAACCATACTGACTTTAGCCTTTAACTAAGCATTTTTAAAACTGCCTTTGAACCTTTTTTTTTTTCTCAGACAATAAAGCTTCCATAAAGACACAATAAGTTACAAGAAAGAAATGTCACACATTGAACCACCCTTGTCTTTGATCACTGCTATTTTAATCTTCCACTCAATGATATTAACATATGTGTTTATTATTTTGCTATTTTGGTTGTCTCCCAGTACCACTTTAAATCTTACTCTCACTCAAACACAAGAATGTTCTTTTCAGTGTTTCCAATGTTAGCAAAGAAAAGAAAGAAAGAAAAAGCCCTTAAGCTTCCATACAGGCAATACATTAAAAGAGGGATTTGATTCATTTTCGAAGGAGAGGTTTTTGTAGTAGGGAAATGTGACCATCTCAGTTGGCAAACGTTTTCACTGAATTATAGACATCTTCAAAGACAGAGAAGTTCCCCCAAACTATTTAAAATCTTCATAACAGACCTCCCACAAATGATAACTTCTTTAAAGTAGAAATTCCCCTAAAGATGTACAAATCTTCAAAAAAGAATACCCCTCAAATGATTAGAACCTTACCAAACTCCATCTGGATTTGAGTTCCAATAATAAGGGTCAGAACCTTGTCCATACCTAGTAAAAAAAAAATACTGTAAGAAAGCACATTTTTTAGTATTTCCAGATGTAGACGGAACATTTTTCGTTTTGAAATACAATGAGAAAACTTTTTCATGCTATTTTGGAAACGATATATAGGCCAAAGCAGGCATAGAAAGTTATTTGAAAGTGGTCAGGCCAAAGACACTTTAAAGCAGGTGAGTTTGAATTCAGGGTTAGAAACCAATGGCGTGTCCTCCACCCTCTGCTCACATCATTTTTTTAAGCTCATTTTCATTGGTCAGAATATCAGTATCATACAAATGTTTTTGAAATTGGGTTTAGCTACAACACAAAGAGTAAAAAGTTCCTGTGAGACAAGAAGAATCAAAAAGCAACAGTTGAACATGAACAAACGCAAAAAAAAAAAAATAGTATTGAAAGCACTTACCTCTACTGAGGCACACAGACCCAGGCCTCCATTGCCTTTTGGTAAATTGGTCATCCATGTTTGTTCAGTGACGCACACAGGTTGCAAAGACATTAACAAAAACCAGCAGCTCCATCTTGATGCCCCTCGGCACATAGGATTTTATGTCCACATGGAACTTTTGATCATCTGTGAGAAAGTGTTTGGAAATTTTGCCTGCTGAATGCTTACTCCTTCTGACAGATGCTGCCCTTGTCCCCCCATAAGCGTACCTCAAAGACTAATCCTATGCAACTCACTTACACTTGGCATCTTTTTCCTCCAAAAAAACTCCTCAAACAAATGCAATTGGAAGTAAGCAGGAGAAAAAGTGAACTGTGTACATTCATACTTGTGTGCCCATGAAAAAAAATTGTTTAGAATCTATATCAGTATCATGGTTTGGTGCTGTTTCAGTGTGTTTTGTTGTTGGAGTTTGGAGTTTTAGGGCTTTGTTTTTGTTTTCACATTGCTATTCATTTCTGGTTTTGTTAGGGCTACTGTCCTACATCTACTTACCTCAAGATTGTCATTTTGCAAGCCACTCTAAAGGCATTGGCTATGCCAAGAACTCACTTGTAAAATTGGTGGCCAGGTACAAATCGCAGGGACTTAAAACCCACTAGTCAATCTGTGTCCTTAATCTGAAGCTCATATTAAGTTGTCCTGAGGCAGGACTCTTACTGATGCAAATTAATAAAATAGGAGCAAAAATTTCTCAGTCCTCCTCCCTGGACAAAACCATTTAGATGAACTAAAGGTCAAATCTCATAGGAGCAATTTCTCTGGCTCTTCCATTTTTCCTTCAGGATTCTAATTCACTCAGGGACAATTTGGTGAACTCAAACACCAGCCTAAGGCAGTCTGAAAGCACTCTTAGAGGGAAACAAATTCAAATTCTAAAAACTTGGTGTATCTTCCCCAGACCAGAGGATTGGGTACACAGTGGGGGTACACCTTTAATGTATCCAATAGTATTTTCCCCATTCTTCACAATGAACATAAACCTTCACTCCCAGGATGCCTCACCTGGTTAGGTGTCTGACTCTCAATTTCAGCTCAGGATATGATTTCAGGGTCATGAGATAGAGTCCCATGTCAGGCTCTTCGTTTGAGATTCTTTCTGTCCCCCTCTGCCCCTCCTCCCACACATGCATATGTGTAGTCTCTTTCTCTAATAAATAAATAAATCTTTTTTAAAAAAAGAAACCTTCACTTTTATTTTTTTAAAGATTTTATTTATTTATTTAACAGAGAGAGAGAGAGATCACAAGCAGGCAGAGGCAGGCGGAGAGAGAAGGGGGAGAAGCAGGCTCCCGGCTGAGTGGAAAGCCCAATGTGGGGCTTGATCACAGGACCCTGAGATCATGACCTGAGCTGAAGGCAGGGGCTTAACCCACTGAGCTACCCAGGCACCCCGAAACCTTCACTTTTAAAATGGGAATAATAATAGCAACAACTTCATGTGGTTGTTTTGGGATCAAATTAACCAATAACAGTATAGTATTCAGGATTAAGCAGGGTACATCTTAAATGCTTAAAAATGTTAGTTATTTTTACACAGCTGTATCCCTCATCCTAATATTCTGCCTCTTTGCACTTCCCTGACTCTTCTGTCCATCAATAGAGTTCTAATTGGTCCCTATTTTACAGAGTTTTCTCATCACCCCACAAAGGGGACACTGTTCTCTTTTTCACGGTACTTAAAAATAAGTTTGAATTGTGTTATATTCCATTCACCTTAGACTTGGCATCCTTCCAATTCCAAGATTCTTGGTGTGGTGCCTTGAGCAAAGTTGAGTCCAGGAGTACTTGATAATGAGCCAGGGAAGATGGCTCCTCCCAGCTCAGGAGAGCCAAGTACTAAGTACTCAGGAGTTTTGAGAACTGGTAGTAAACCACTGGTAGCCTGAAATGAGTCATGTGCCATAGTAGGAGCATTTACACCATAGAAATTAGCAAATGCTATAAATCAAGATTTTGTTGTTGCTGTTGTCTGGAATTTTTTGAGAGGCAATTAATAATACACCACTGGTCCTGACCCTGCCCTGTAGCTCTTCCACCTTGTTCTTCATCTAGTGACCTTCTCCATTCACCAGTTCTGAGCCTTGTAACCACCCCAGCTCCCAAGCTTTGGAAGATGTCTCTGACATTGACTTTCCAGGTCCTGCTGCATTCCTTGGCAAATATGAGGTGAGGCCTCTGGTGTTTTGCCTTGGAGCCAAATAACAGCTCATCTCTAGCCAAGACCAACCCCTATAAGCAGAACTAGGAAGCATGAGAAGGAAATAGAGGTGAAGAGTAAGATGTGGAAGAGGGGTAAGCACTCCACCAGGGAAGAGAGATCTCTGGAAGCAAGTCTGGAGGATATGTCCTGAGAACTAGGCCAGTGTCCAGCTCTGCACCCAAAGCTTGAAACAAGAAGGGTCTCATAAGGCATAAGGGAGCTATTTTCTTACATGAGACATTTATTTCCCCAATGGTGTGCTCTGTTTCTTGGACCCCCATCTCTGGATAAGGACCCCTGTTTTCAAGGAACCAATCAAAGAAAGCCAAACTCAAGCTGAGAAATATAATGGAATATCTCTCTGATGCTCTTTCTGTTCAGTGGGTCTTTGGATGAATTGATAGAACCCACCACTCCTGAATCTCACTTTTTCCACCCCCAACCCCTGAATAAGCCAGTGCCTGGAAAAGCCATGCTTCCAAACACTTCTCTTCCCTCCTTTCCTATAAGAAACTCAGGAGTGTTAACAAAGACGACCCACTCTGTGCTACAGTGGTGGCTCAGGCTCTCCAAGCCTTAGATCAAAGTGTTATCAAGGCACCTCCACAGTCTCTATTTATCTATTCTCAATTTTCTGATTTACCTCCAGCTTTGAACAGTTATTTGCACTGTTGAAGATATGTGATCCTTCCCCTGTTCAAAATAGTGAGGAAGAAAATTTTCAAAACACTAATTGGAGAAGGAACCCAGCCACATCTTCAATGAAGACTTGTCTCCAATTTTCACATAGGAGATTAACAATAGAAAATGGATTTTGGAAGGGCTATAAATTTCAATGTGGCTGTTTTATATTTTTATATTTTATATATATATATATATATATATATATGTATATATATATATATATTTTTTTTTTACCTATTTTAAATCTTTAAGTGAATTGGCCAGACCATCAAGTTCAACTTCTCTTTCTTTGTTCAACTCCCTTATAAATTACCAACTGAATCCGTGGAGTACAGTGCCTTCCCTGGTTGATTTGTGGCAGATAATGTAGCGAGGCAGGTTTGTTATTTGTCTCAGCATCAGATCATTTGTCTGTTGCCACCCTGCTGACTGCCGCATGGCCTCCACCAGGGGAGCCAGTCAGATCCTGTTTGCTGTGAAGACTCTAGTGTTTTCCCTGGCAGAGCCTTCGTGGTTACAGCAGTCCTGGTTCTCATTCCAGTGTGGGATTTTCAGAAACCGTGTGAGCAGGTACATTTTTAGTTACAGAGGTCTGTGTGGTTTTGCAGTTTCCTCAGTATATTTTTGGGCATTCTGCCAAAAGGACAAGGGGAGAAACAGGGTCTCTGCCCCCAACTAGCATCACAAAGATACCTGACTTGATTCTGAAGTTGACGTAGACTTGACACCATGGAGGGCTCCCTTCCAGTAAGAAATGTTCTCTTGGAGGATTTCTTTGGTTTGTTTGTTCTGTAAGACTGACACACCCTAGCTTCTTCCCTGTCCCTCACAGTCCATCCCCCATACCCCCAAGTGTCCCTCCAGCTGACCCTCTCCCTGAGAGAGCAATTCCAATCTGGATCCTTGCAGATTAAGCATTGTGTTCCTCTATTCTCACACCCATTCAGCCAGGAAATCAAATGAGAGCGTGATCATCAGATGTTTCCTCGCTTCTAGGCCTGCACTGTGAAAGAAAGGCATACCAAAACATGACTCTCAAATTTGATTTATAAGCCCAATGATTTTCCCAAAGTATCTGGGTCCTCAAATGCCGTGTGGAATCTCAGAAGGAATTCAAACAAAACTAGCCTTTATCACATTTATACTTCTACTCTGACACACTGCTATGCGAAGTTTCTTTGGAAGGGGCACAGCTACAACTTTGGCCAATTTTGAAATTTCTAACTGTTACTTAACAAATCAGTGATAGATCACAGTATATATAAGGGTTTGGTTATATATTTGGTTGCAAGTAAACAAAGCCCTCACCTCTAATTGATGTCCAAGAGAAGAGCAGGAATTTATTGGAGGGATATCATGTAGCTCACCACCTGGATGGAAGATAACACAATTAAATGGAAACAAAACAGAACCCAGAATAGGACTTAGGGAAGCTCTAGGCATTGGAACAGCAGGAATTAATTGATCCCCTCATCTGTATAACTTTGGAATGAATAAATTTCAGCATTGTTTTTTTTCCTGGGCATGTCTCTGTTAGAGTCATCATGCTAGAAGTAAGAGTCTGGCTGAAGTCACGTTCTTGGTCAGCTCCTTGATTTGTTCTGAGGAGAACAATGAGAAAGGAGAAGAGCTGGACAAAGGGACTACAGGAACCCTACTTGCTTCCATGGATCAGGAGAAAGGGGCCTGGAATTTCCCACATTCCAAGAAGACATACTATGGAAGAAGACTAATTCCGCAGAAGGAATTTCAGTCAGAGTGTTGTTAAGAAGAGAAAACATGGTGGGCAATCATGACAAAAGTTATCATATGTCCACCAACACAAGGCCCTATGCTATCCAGATGCCCTAGCACATAGGTTATATGGAGGGTTAACTCTAATTTATGAAGCATTAGCATCCAATTGCTAGAGCCTGAGGAAAAAAAGGGGTCCTACTCTTTCTGCTAAGGCTGTCTGAAAAGACTTCTTGTGTATCCTTTGGGTAATGAACACTGCACTGGCCATTTGACCAACATATTGGGAGACAAAATCTGGAACTGTGTTTATACTCTGAATGGAAGAGACATGTAGAAAAAATAAACAGAGTCAAAGAGCATTAAGAGGCAAATTCAGGGCAGGAATTAGACTGCCCATGTGAGGAATGGTGGGGTGATCCAATGGGACTTCTTGGAGGATATGGAATTAGTGCTACAATTTTTAGGCAAGAAAGAGGTTCAAGACTATAGCAGGTCACAGTGAAGGGAGAGTGTACCATGGCTTGAGGCTAAGATCAAAGGTAGGAATATGACACTGGGGTATGTCACAGCTGCAAGAAGAGTGGCTTGGCAGGATTTAGGACTTAGGTTGACTCAATGCTGTGCTCTCAACAGGCTTCTAGGAAAACTGACCATGGGGCAAGGAGTTACCGGAAATTCAAGCCCCTGCTGAATCAGACAGGAGGCTCAAGGTCATTGCATCTCATCAACTGAGGGAAATTAGTGAAGCCCTTTTACTTTACAACCTTATAGGATTTTCAGCCATAGAAATGTAACATACTTTCATTGCCCTGAAGCTGGCTATTTAGGGAAGCTACAATAAAATCATAGTGTTCATCATCATTCTACTTCCCACTTCCACCAAAAAAGAAAAAAAGAGCATAATTACTAATATTACTATTTTGTGCACTGGATGAGAGTTTCCAAAAACAATAACAATTAATTTTCTTTGGTGGTGTTAGCCAAAAAAGCAGTGAGGTGCCAGGTTTCCATGATCTTCTTAGATCATCTGGCATCCATGAACAATGGCTGTGAGGAACAAGCCCTTGGAGGCTTGTAAAGTTGTGTTATAACCCCAACATTAGAGGTTTCATATCTTGGCCATTCCACATCACAGCAGGTAGAAAGTCCAGGGTGGAAAATGTCAGCCTGGATACAAGTTTTCTCCACAGAAATATTGCCTCAACATAGCTGAAATCCTTAGAGATCTTTTCTATGTAAAGCTTCAAAAACACACTAGCCTTGGCTTCAGATGCCTTTTTGACACGACTCCAGACATATTTAAGAAATGGGTCTAATTTTGAAGGATATATTTGGGCAGCGAACCAAGGCCTAAAAGTGGAATGAGCTCTCCTGATTTTATGTAAAAAGAATTTAAAAAAAAATAAATGTGGCCAAAACTCAGAAATTTCGGAAAGCGTTTACACTGATCTTCCATCAGTTCTTTAAGAGGAAGTTTAAGGCAGAACAAGAGAGATGAATGTGCTATATGACTTCGGGTGGGAACTCATCTCAGTTATTTTGAGACCATTGCTAAAAGAGGATCCTAAGTGTGACGGACACAACTTATCTTTCTTTCCAAGATTTTTTAAACCCCATGAAAATGTCCCTTTAAAAGGTCTCATTAGCACTCAAGTTTGCCAGCAAACTATAAGATAGCCTCATCATGCTTGCTGAAATGAGAAGCTCATGTCACATTTTTTTCCAAGCTTATTTCTTCCCAGTTTTCTTCTCTAAACAGAGTGCTGACAAGATAAGAGGGTTAACTGGTTGGATGATGGTCAAGTATTAACAAGAGAAAATTGTCTCAATAAAGTTGTTTTAAAAAAATAAGTACACCAACAACAAAGAATTAACAAATGACAGTCACTCCATTGAGCATCTCTACGGAAAAGAACAATGCTGGACATTGGAAGGAATTTTAAAACCAAGTAGTTGAAAGGAGTTTAGATATATATTGTAAAACAAGTTGTGTTTGTGTGTGTGAGTGAAAACTTGAATGACAGGTATCAAATGCAAGGCAATGATTGCTACTATTTCCTGAGTGTCTGCTAAGGGGTATGTTCTACTTTACATACATTAGCTGTTTATGGCACTTGCCAGCCATCAGTGCTCTGCTCACACTCCCACAGCACTGGGTCCCCATGCATGTCAACCCACCTTACTGAGATCCCTTGCAATTATCCACTAAGGGCTTCCTCTGGCTGCAGAAACTGTTCAGCCCCTCATCGAAGAGTTTGTATGGGCAGAGAGTTAACACCCCTGGAAGCAACCCTCAGCCAATAATAAATAAGAATTGCTGCATAAAAATAAAAAACAGAAATAAAAATAAAGTTGCTTAGCCTTTGTTTTCTGTCTCCAAGAGGGAGATCACTCTATAATGGAATGATCCAAGAGAGAAGATTAATCGAAGTAGAACCCTCTTAGTGACTTCCTAGAACAACTATATTCTTCCTAGCACTTACCCACTACAACTTGATATAGTTGCTTCTGCAGTTATTTACTGTCTGTTTCCCCCAGTTGACAATGCCATCAAGGGTCCAGACTGGATTCCCTCCACTCTGATACCCTCTACTTGTCAGCAGTGATCCTACACCTGCATATCATGTCCTCGCCTCACATGACAGCTTCCCAAGCAAGAAGGAAAGAGAGGAAACAAAAGTCTTTCTCTTCCCACACTTCTGTCCCTTTAAGAAAAGCAATGTTTCATAGACTCTCCCAGAAGACTTCCTCTTATGTGCCATTAGCCATAATTAGATGCCCTATGGTCACCCTATGAAAAATTCTACTCAAAAGTAGAATAAGATTCCATGATTGTTTTAGACCAGCCTTGTGCTGTAGAACTTTTTATGATGATGAAACTAGTCCATATCTGCATGCTCCGATATGGTAGCCACTAGCCACATATGTAGTCAATTAAGCACTTGAAATGGACTATTGTGACTAAAAACTAAATTTTTTAAAGTAGCTTCCACAACCTAGCACGGAGTCCGACTTGGGGCTTGAATTCACTATTTTGAGATCAAGACCTGAGCTGAGATCAAGAGTCAGATGCTTAACCCACTAAGCCAACAAGATGCCCCAAAACTGAAGTTTTAATTCTGTTTACCTTTCATAGTTTATATGTAAATGACCCCATGTGACAGTGTGTTGAACAGTGTAGGTTTAGATAAGTCATATTGGGGTTTACATTGGAGTTTCACATTGGGGTTACATTAATAAAAGCAAGAGAGGAGAACATGGCGAGTGGATGGACAACCAATTGTGTCTGCCTTCACTTACCATTTGTTTATGTCTTAAATCTTATTTATTCACTTTTATTTGTAACAAACAAACAAACAAAAATAAGGCAACACTTTAAGTACCCTAAGTTCAAGAACACTGTACTCTTCTATATTCCCAGAAACAGAACCAAGCTAAGTCACAGTGCCACAGGAAAGACATGGTATAAGGTTTACTTTTCCATTCTATTTTCAGCTAAATCTGGACAATCTATTAAATGTTGCTTGGTGGAAAATGCCTGATCCATGTACAACTGAAATTTCATTCTCAACATGAAGAGGCGGGTACAGTAGAATGTTGGAGAGTTAAAAATAATCACAGATTAGAGGATTCAAGCTTCATCTAACAGCGTTTGTTTCAACAAAACCCATACATGTGTGAGGCTCTGACAGTTTAACGAATGTTAGCTTCATCTTCTGATCTTGTCTATCAAGATAGTCTATTCCTGCTATGGAGTATGTGTGACCATTTCTGGAAGTGATGCCAATCAGGGATGAGGATGAGCATTCTCCTAAGGAAACCCAAGGGTCTACCTATTGCTTCATTGTTACCACCTAAGTCAGAATCACTACGTGGGGCATCAAGGTTCAGTAATAGCTGGAATTACTCTTCCCATCTAGAAAGATAGCATGTGAAGCAGGTTGGACTCCTGAAAGCAGGTGGTGAGACAGAGTTTTCAATGTAAATTGTTATCAGGGGTCAACATCTGTGAAAGTAAGGGAGAGAAAGCAGAATAGGGCAGAGGAAAAAGTCTAACTGTGATATAGGCATAATAAAGCTTGACCTCCAGTTGTCATGTGTGAGGTAGAAATTGCCAGACTTTTCTTCTCTTTTTTCACACTGAGAAGGACATGAGTTCCAGCAAGGCTTCCCTCTGTAGCTGAGGCAGACCCTGTAGGCACTGGCAGCTCTGATATGCACACCCCCACATCTGGAAGCAAGTCCTTAAAGGGGATTCTGGGCAGCACATCAATGTGTCTGCTACATATGGCTAGTCTTGTGGGCATCTCAGTGGAAGGGTAAGCACAAAATAGCAATTTTCTGAATAGTTAGTTAATGAAGTCATATTTTTGGCTAAAATTCAATACATTTGACCAAACTGCGCACTCTTCTAGGTAGGTCTAGAAACCACTGTATGTTATCACCCTAGAAAGCAGCCAAATCTAAGGCTTAATTTTGTTGCTGTTGTCATTTTAATTTCTGATGTGTTGGGTTTGTTGGAGGTTTTTTTTGTTGTACACATGTTCCATGTTGTAAATCTGCATCACTGAATGGACAAAACGTCACACCGAATTAACTGCTTTTCTCCACTCTATTTTCAAGAATGCTTTAAAGAAATGTGACCCAATATATGGTCTTTTTTTTTCCAGTTGTTCTTTTCCCTGAGCTGTTTTTTGTATGCACATACCACATACTCTCTGCTGAGTGCAATTGTCTTCTTTGGAAGATGTATCAATTATAATAAATGTATGATGATTTGCCAAATGTGCAGTAAAATAGATTTTTTTCCAAAATATTGTTGTGAGAAAAACTTATCAGCATCTCCTACAAAGAAGTATTCAGTCCATAAGAACACCTCATGAATATGCATGAGGAAGGAGAAATATAGCTCTAATGCCTCCCATTGACTTCCAGTGTGCAAAGCGCTTACATGTTTCACTGCATTTTAGTCTTGCAGCAGCTTATCAGGTTGGAAAACAGGAAAGAACAACCTAATCTTACAAATTAGATGTCTCCCTCCAGGCAATTGAGTGACTTATCAAGGACCACCCAACCCCCAAATTATAGAGCAGTCTCTCATCTCAAGTTCTCCTAATAAATCAAAGACTGTAGATATGCATTTGTAGGACACACTTATCCATATTAAAATCTGTGCCTGCTGGCCCCAGCCAGTGGATGTGCTTGTTAGGAGCTACAATCATAAACAAAGAAAAAGAACTGAGAAATGAGGAAAGCTAGGGAAGCACTGTTTATGGAGTGCCCAATGCAAAATGTAGTGGATTTTCTGTGTGTCTCACCTAAATAAATCTTCCTTCACCAGGACCAAGTGATGCAGCACCGCTATACCCATTTCACAGGTGGAGAGATCAGAACTTAGAAAATGGAAATATCCTACCAACAGCAATCAGCTCTCAAAAGTGGTGGAACTAACAATTCAACTCCTTGGTGTCTGACTTCAAACTTCTGCAATTCTCTGGTTCTCTCTCCCTCTTCTTCCCCTCCGTACCCCCTCTCCCACCACCATCCCCACTCCCACCATCACCATTACTTTTCTCCTTGGAAGAATCAGTGCTATTATCACAAAGAATTATAGTGTTCTGCAACTACCCTGAGTTTTGTTGTTGTTGTATCAATAAAAAACAGTTATAAGAGAAAATAATGGAAATTGTCTTTGATGCACTAAATCCAAAATTAGCAGTTTTTCTCTAAAATTATGTTTCAGAAGGAAAGAAAAACAACTTTCCAGATGGGTTCCAGTTGTAACTAAAAGCCATCTAGAGTTTTACCCTGAACATTTGAACTACTTCAGACCTTGGTGCCCTTCAAAGCCCTCAGGTTTGTGATGTGGCCATTCATTCCCTATGAGGTAATTGGGTCACTGAGCAGGGGGAAGATTGAGGGCTAAGTGTGGCAAGAATCCCACTATAAGCTTTGACATGTCTGACCCCGGTCTTCATCTCTGCTCCAGCTACCATCTGACAGCTCACTGATCTTCATAACAGATCCATGCTCTAGATCCAGAACCCTTTACTGACCTCACTGTAATGAGAAAATGCACCGAAGTTTCAATGACTGGGGGGATCTGAGATTTTTCAGTGTTAAAGATTAGTTCAGCCATTTCAGAACTCAATTACAGTTAATCCACATTAAAAGAAAAAAATTTTTGGCCTCTTGCAATTGTTATTTTATCTAGAAAGAACTAATACTAATAGAAAGGAATGACATTTATGTGTGCCTACTATGTCCCCAGAACAATGCCAGGCAATTTTAATGATTCCTCTAATCCTTATAACTTGAGTTATGGATTCAATTGATCTCATTTTGCTGAGGAGAAACAAAAGCACAAGGACGATTTGGGAGGCCCAGGCTAAGGTGGGGGCCAGAAACATGGACTCTGCCGCCAGACTGGACTCACTCCCATCTCCCACCCACTAGCTGGCTCATGGACATGTTACTTAATCTCTCATTGCCTCAGTTTTTTAAAGCTGTAAAATGGGGATAGTTCCTACATCATATTCCTATCGTGAGGAACCAAAACTTGAACCTATCTCAGCCTATGTAAAATGTTTATTAAACTATTATATAAACTATATAGTTATATATAACTATATAAAATATATTATATAAGCTATATATATATTATATATATA